>QUSF01000004.1:44956316-44971415 GCA_003676055.1 Chloebia gouldiae
GGAAAGGAAAGGAAAGGAAAGGAAAGGAAAGGAAAGGAAAGGAAAGGAAAGGAAAGGAAAGGAAAGGAAAGGAAAGGAAAGGAAAGGAAAGGAAAGGAAAGGAAAGGAAAGGAAAGGAAAGGAAAGGAAAGGAAAGGAAAGGAAAGGAAAGGAAAGGAAAGGAAAGGAAAGGAAAGGAAAGGAAAGGAAAGGAAAGGTAAGGTGGTTCTGGGTGTTACCTTCTTAATTCTTCTGGATTTCACCTCCATCCCTGCCCAGAGTCGGCTTGTTCACCCTTTGGGCTCAGTGAGAGGGAACTTGTTTGCCCATCAGGTAACCTGACTCTCACAGGAATTTTGTGCACCCTCAGAAGTGGAGGGAGGCTATACTCAAAGTGAACTCTAATCTAGGTCTAGACCTGAGTACATAATTTGTCCCAGCCAAAAAGCAATCGCCTCAAAGTGAAGCAAAATATAAAATTTGATGGATTTGAAATGAAAGTAGTTTATTTCAGAACTGTCATACATAGCCCTGATTGAAGCAACAAGGTTTGAGGGAGACCCTGGTTAAGTTTTAGCAGTTCATCATTAGTACTGCATCTGTCATGTTTTATGATGACTTAGTATTACAGAAATAAGGGACCAAGCTCTCAGCTGAGGTAAATCTTCGCTGCTCACTCCAACTCAGTGAATTTCTGCTAGTCCCTTTGGAAATGTGGAGTTTTAGTTGCAGTTTTATTGTTATACTCAGTATTTTCCCTGCTTGCAGAGGTTTTGCAGTATATATTTCAAGTAATATAGACAATGTTGGTAAATTCATCTGAATGCAGAATCTTCTCTGCACATTAATAATAAGAATTCAGTCTCACCAAAGGAGAAGTACCTGACCTTGCATTGCTAATGCAATTAAAAATACTGAAGAGATCATGGTACAATATTAGCTGTTAGCACTGCAGTTCTTCTATCAAAAATGTAACATGATGTTTATGCTGCTACAGAAACTTCAGTTCTATTAATTCCCAAGTTGCATACTTTCCACGTGAGAATGTCCATCAATTTGTCTTTGATCATCAATTTGGTGATTTCTCCTTCCTACTAATATCTATGTGCAATGTTTTAGATCTGAAAAGTTGAACTGGTCTGTTCATTTGCAGAATGTCATTTTATGTGACCTCTGTTTCACTTCTATCATTATATTTTCACCCCACTTCTTCCTACAGTTTGTTGATCTGAGCCAGGAATGCAGACCTTGATTTTCAGGGCACTCTGCTTCTGAGATGAGAGGGGACAGAGGCACTGTTAGTCACCCCTGTCTGGGAGTAAAAGGAAGAAAAGCTCAGCAACGTTCACAAATTTGGCCTAAAGGAGAGACCTGAACATGTAATGGTGTGGCCCTGGCAGCCTGTCTTCAAATAGATCATGCTGGTCTTAAATCCAAATCCTGTGTGCCAGCAATCTTAGACAAAGAAATTGAAAAGCTTTGGGCTTGAAATCTGATTTAAATTTAAACCATAATTGATTTTTTTTCCTCATTTTGATTTTTATGAACAGATGGACTATAGCTAGCAGTTGCCCTTGAGGAGTCTTTAAAAATGTAGTTCTGTGAACTGTTTCCCTGAAGATTGATACAGCTGCTACTTCTTCAGTTATTTCTGAATCATCCTCAATTACTATATGTCTTTATAAAATAATTATAGGTTTTATCCAGGAACTGAGCTTGGCTCTGTACTTTTCATAAAACACTTATGCAGAGTTGGTTAGCAAAAGAGATTATTTAACCCAAGTTTTCAATTGCTTAGCTTTGATTTTTATTCTCTTATTCAATGTTTTGCTATTATGTAGAAGCTATATTTTCTTGAAACTGAAATGAAAAAGGTTTTGGCTCCTCTATCCATCTCTTTACACTTACTAATTTGTCTGTCAGAGTAAATCACACACAGAATGAATTTAGGAGAGTTATTAGTTCAGATGAAGCTATTCAGACTCAAACGAATAAATAAATTATGATCTTGCCCTGCAATGTCTCTGCTTGTGCAAACGTTGGTCCCCTCTTCTTCTTTCCCTCTGCATGTACAATGGGGAAATGCTTTGCAGAAAAGATCAGTTTTAAATGCAAGCTGAGAATGAACAGAATGAAAGTACTTGGCATTAGCTGTGGATCACAAGGTGATGGAAGTTGGGAAGGTGCAAACTCAGTTCACGATTTCATCAGGTCCTCACCCCTCTGTACCTCCAGATACACCTTTGACAGTGTCTTAGGCAATGGCAGAGGGGAGGGCAGCAGGTGAAATCTCTGAAACAGTCAGATATCCAGGCAAGACAGCTGCTGACACATTAAGGCTGGCAGGTCTCTCTCTCCCTTCAGGTGCCCTAGGAAGTTTGGGCTAGGAAACACTTTGCTAAGAAAATGTTTTGTTCCCTCTGCACCTTCCATTTTTTTGCTGCCCTTAAGGACAGCTTTTGCTTGTGGCAGAGATTGGGCTAAAGCACCAATGTTTCTTCTAGAGAAATGTGAGGAATTCAGGAGCCATATAGCTTCCATAAGCCTTTATAGAATGGCACAGTGGGGATTGTTCTTATTTCAAGGTGAGTTACAGATTAGCAAAGTGTTGTCAGAAAAAGATTTTCAGCTTTATAGAAGTTGTATCTCCATCTTTGTTTTCTGTACTGTTTTGATGAACTTAACTTGTAATTTACAGGTACTTTTAAGGAGGACTGCATGTGCTAATCTTTTGCCTGGAGGAATGTTCAGTGTGTATCTCACTGAAATGAAGAATGGAAGGAGTCTAATCCCTAGCTAGCTTTCAGTCCATTGTGCTCAGGGGCTGCTGCTGGAGTTTTGCAGGTCTTGTTAACGGAAGTTGTCACTTCCATGTGAATGTGTTCGGAATAACTTCTGGATTCTGGTGTTTCCAGTACCTTTAGTACCTCAAGAATGAGTGCTCAATAGGCACATTAGTGATTTGGGCCTTCCTAAAAACCTCAGAGATTTTACTTAAATTACAATGGTTCACAAGTTCATCTTAGAATAAGTGATTCCATTTATTTTCCATCTTTGCTTTTTGTTTCTTTGTTTCTTTTGCACAGCTCTTCCTCCAGATAATGGCACTGCAAGGGCAGACAAACATATTTGGGGGCTGTCCTGCATCACACTTTGGCTGCCTTGGGTGTTTATTGCACAAGGAAAGAGAGACCTAAGGGTGAGGTGACTTGTTCAAAATCACATAATCAGGTCCTGGACTCATTCAGCTGAAATTCAATCTCATGTGCTGCTGCAATTAAATTGCAGTTTGCTGCCTCCTTTGATGGTTTGCTTTGATGCCTGGAGTTCTCTAACTCTTCAGGGACTACAGGTGCTCTTAACACTACCTTTGTTCATTAATATTTTCTTTTAAATAAAGGGGAGATAGACTGCTTTGGAGATGCAGCTGATCACAAGATATGAAAGGTAACTCGAGCACCTTTAGAAAGAAATATGTGATGTTGAAAACCTGGTATTTTTCAAGATAAATATATTGAATCAGTTCTGCTCTTGAAATTGCAATTGAGACAGAGGCACATCTCCCTCAGTACCTGCTTGGAATTCACTTCATGTCAGTGGTGAATGAAAATAAGTTATATTCAGTGACTCAAGCCATTGATTGGTAGGTGTTAAAAGAGCCCAGGCTTTCCATTTTAAGTTTGGTCAGAATGTGCCTGTGTCATGTAAGCAGGCAGGAGTACTCATAGCACTCAGTATTTTTTACAGCTGCAGTTCTGCAGGATTAAAGTACACTGATCTCAGGGTAGGGGATATATGCACAGAGGCACCCTCTGTTTTATTGCCACCCTAAAATCCCACTGGTGGACGGAGGAGTTTTGTTAAGCAGGATGCCAATATGAAAACCTAAAAATTTTCCAGTACTCTTTTCCTTTTTTTTTCATAAGCCAAAGGTTTAATTTAGAGGAAAATCACATTTGTTGATTCTTCCAAATACTTGAATGAATGAAATTTTTTTCCAAATTTCAAGAGTTAAATGCAAATAATAAAAAATTGTATAAGGGAAAGATGGCACTTACTGAGATTAGGAGAACTTGGTATAATACCCCTTGAGGCTGGGTTCCTCTCAGAACCCCCAACCTGATCATGTTAGGCTGACCACAGGATATATTTGCAAAAATAACTCCATCAATTCCAGTGGAAATTCTGGAAATGTCTATTTATTGGCAATTATTTCCTTACAAAGTATAATTTTCATCCGAGTATGCCCTACAATGTCTTTTTTCAATGTTACAATGCATTTAGTAAGTTGAAACGCCTGCACACCATGTGAGTAGCAAAGGGAAAACCAGGAACTCTTCAAGTGTTTTTTGACAGCTGGGACAAGCAGCAGGGAAACACGTGGCACTCTGTGAGGCTGGGTACTTTTAGCAGAAGTTAGCACCAAAATATATTTTTTTACAAACTGATTTGTTTTTAGAAGACAATCTGAGTAAAATCTGCTGTTCAGAAAAATATGCAGTATGTTTCCTTTCAAGAGTTGCTCATTTACTGTATGACTGGCATGTGCTGTGCAACAAAATTCATTGCCATGAAACAGTAAGAAATCAGAAAATAAGAAAAGAAAGTATCAATACCCACCAGCTGCTTCTGTCTACTTCAGGTGCCACATCCCTTTGCAAAAGTAATCTGTGACACTCTTCTAATTGAATTACTTCAAGATCCTGTATGTGGTATTTGTGGAGGCTTTTCATTGTTGTAGGGTTGTTGTGGGTTTTTCCTCCCTAGCCTGCTGATATATGGACCTTTTGTGTGTAGTTTCTGTATTTAGTCCATTAACTCCCACTCTGTCTTTTAGACCTGAGTCTCTTTCTCGGTGTGTATTTTTATACAATTTCCCCCTCTGTCTTATTCTCTCTTTGCCACAACGATTTGCCTATTACACCTACATTAACTTTTTCAATGTCTTCTGTATTGGCTGAGTTTTTTTTCTGTTTCTCCTTGATTTAATTTCATCCACTGAATCTTGCTTTTGCTTTGGCATTTGTCTATACAGGAATGGTCTTCTTGTTGAACGGGGTCTGGTAGAAAGTTAAATAGGAAAACAAGCCAAGAGGCACAGAAGGGAATTTCTCCAGGTCTGTGTCTCAATGCATCTCTCTAGTACTCAGGTACAATGCAGCACTGGCTGTAAACAGGCTGTTCCTTTACCACTCTCCTCATGTAGAGGAAGACAGTGTGGACAAGGATCAATAAATAGCAAATGTCAGAATGAAGAAACTGCTCAGCATTTCCTGAAGAGGCTGCTCTTTGGGCACAGTGGGTTCTCAAGGACACTGTTAAATTTGGACTCCATGAGAGGGAGCAGAATCATACAGCAGGTATAGCAGAAGATATATATATATACACATACATATCGGGTATAGCCTGTGCCATCCATTACGTACAACTGCTTCATTACGGCTGCTAGAGGTACAACATATACATACATTGTATGTATAGCTAAATATACTACTGTTTTCTGGGAAAGGGACCATCAGTGGTTTTTGAACAGTTTCCTAGTAAATGCAAAAAAACTGATGGCTTCTGTAATGCCTTCTTCCTCCCAGCTCTTTCCTATTCCTTCTTGTTCCTCTTCCAGTCAAAGCGTGCTGACCTTCAGAGGTTAACTGTGCTGTGAGGACAGTACTGCAGAGACAGAGAAATCCCTTCCTAAAGACCTGAACCTCTAGCTTTCCTGAAGAATCTTAATTCTTTAGAGCCAAGAAAATGGGACAGAGCTGTAAAAGGAAGAAATGTAAACTGAGACACTCAGTCATACAGGAATGGGAATGGTGGGTGGTACCAGCAGGAAGGCGGTCACAGGTTCTGATGTCCTGAGCTCTCATGCCCTTCATCTTTTTCCTCTCCTCAGCTCTCTTACTAAATCCAGCCTTGTGGCTAAGCTTTCATAATTATTATGCTTTTTTTTAAGTTAATACATCATATCTTTTCCCAACTCAGATCATCTCCCTGGTTTCTTATTCTCCATAGCAAGTATCTTCACATTCACTGAAGGAGAGTGGCATTTTTCTCAGTCTCCTTTTGATTTAGTCATAAATAATACATTTTGTGTGAATCTGGAATCATCCCTGCTTTCAGAAAGGGATAATTTATACCTTGTTGGACCTGAAGGGGAGTTGAAGGGTAAGGTTACAATCATGTTACCAGTATTCTGGCCCAGACTGGAATAAGTGTTTGGTGCATGAATAAAACAGGCACATGAATACAGCAGGAAGGATAGAAGGAAAAATGCAGTATCCATGCAAGGAAAGTGTAACAGGATTTGGCTTGGAAGAACAGGGAACTGTCACTAATAAAGAGGTGCAAAGAAATCCCAAAGAGTTAAAGTAGCAATTCCTGAATTGGATAGTAAATAGAATATCCGTAAATATCTACCTACGATAATTTTGGATAAAATGGATGTTGTCTAAAGGGTCTGAGGGGTCAAAAAAAGTTTGGTTAATGGAAAGCAAAATGAAGAAAAAGATGTCTCAAAGTCATCTCCTTGTATAATAATCTGCACAGGCTCAGATAATTTTGTATCTATGCAAATTTTTTTAGAGTTTACTAGAAAGATGTAAACTATTTGTTTGGCCCTTGGTTTTAATTCTTATCCCAAAATTGCATAAGAAGTGTTGCTTTAGGCCCCCTTCTGCCATGGAGAAGAAGTCTCTTTGAAGAACTTAATTTTTTAAAGTGGAAGTCTTATTTTAATGCATCTCCAGCCAAAAAAAAAAAAAAAAATCCTGCCCTGGCATTTTCCAGTGGCAGCTGGGGGCTGCACAGCAAAGAGCAGTTAAACTTTGACAGACACATCACCAAGTAAACACTGAAATAAAACATTTTATAAGAACATGTTGAAACACAGAAAGAAAAGGGCTCTTTAGGCTTGACCACATTCTTGAACACAGTGTCTCACATTTAGCTTATGCTGAGCTATTTGGCCATGGCTTCAGTCATCTATCAAGATAAAGTGAAAAACTGTGTGCTGTAATCAAGAACATTAATAGCGTTTGCAAACAGAAATTCTCAGCCAGCAGTTTAAGTTAATTTAATGTATCTGTGCATTTAAAATTATTACCAGTTGCATTAGATTTGTAATTTAGGGAGACACTGAGTAAGCAACACTCTCTCATCTCGTCCTTGTTCTGGCGACCATGCAGGACTCGGGAAGCGCCTGGCACGCGCTACCCAGAAACTGATTTGTATGCGCTGGGGATGGGTGTTCTGGGAGGATAACTGATCATTCCCCAGCTCGTCCAGAGGCTTTCTGTACAGCTGCAGGCAAACCAAATCATCCAGCTCTTGCCTCAGTTTGTCACCCCTAACGTGAATGTGACATTTTATGGCGTTGCAAAGATGATGTAAAGCAGTCATATTATGAATAGTGTCACAGATTGACCAGAAGTGCAGATGATTGCAGTAAGCCAACTTAATAAATTGCATATATTCTGAAGGAAAATGAGGTGTTTCCATGGCAAGATCAAATATATTTAGCCCATTCTATCAGAAAGACTGCAGAAGGACAATAATTTAAATACTTATTTCTGCTCCTTTTGAAAAGTTTTACCAGCTAGATTATTTAAGGAAAGCAAATAAAAATAAGAACTTGATAGTATTTAATCTTAAATATGATCTGTAGACTTTGTTTTCTTCCTATAAAAATGCTCAGCTATTCTAAAGCTGGTTTCCAATTTTCCAGCTGCTTTAATTCCAAACAAAACCATTCGAATCTTTTTTCTTTGTACAGTGAATTCAACCTCATTTTAATTTGATTTCAGCTCTGTGCTAAACTGTAATGGAACGTTAATTCTCTTAAAATATGAGGCTTTTTTTTTTTTTAATAGGAACTGACTTCTTTGAATAATCATGTTTGATGGAAGAAATCTAGAGGGTATAAAATGAGAGGGTCATTATCATGATGTTCCATCCGAACACCTATGGCAAAGCACTTCTGATTCTACTTACAAGTTCTGCTGGGAGCATTTCAATTTTCTGGCTCATTGTCAAGTGAAGTTAACAGCTTTTAAGGGCAGATAAGTCACATCTGAGTTTGAACTATCTGTGGAATGGAAACATCCCAGAGATTAGGCAGGATTTTGTTTGGCTTTTTGTTTCACTCCCCCACAGCTAAGTATGAACATTTAAAATTAATCTCTCAGCTGGTTGACAGTTCTAGGTGTATAATTTCAATGTTTGGGTGTTGGGTTTTTTTTTTTTTCTTTTTAACAATAACTGGAAGTAATTCCTATGTATACTTTCGCAGAATAGTTATGAAGGATGTGCTTAGCTTTAGATTAATCTTGGGGTTTTGCAGTACTAAGTACAGATGCTTCTTCACCATGCTGCAAAGGAAGGACTATTTAATATGAAGACATGCTACCATTTGCTAATAGCTTGCAAGAATTTTAGCCTGGCTCTGCCAGTCTGAGTTGGAAGATCATACTTTTGTCCTGGAAGGACACCTCAGGGTCCTCTACACTTGGGACAAAGGGAGATGCAATATTTTCCCCTCTTTCTGGCTGAGTGTAAAATGATCTCCAGAAATGAGATTCTTCCATTGCCATCTATCCTGTGATTCCATGAAAAGAAAACAAAAGAGAAAAGGAGTCAGAACTGAAAATGATCCTTGACTTTTAGAAGGCAAAAAACCCACCCCAGTAAATCTCCATTTGGTTTCCTATGAACTTAGGCCTGTTGTATAGGGAAGAGACACGTACTTTGGGCAGGGATATTTTTTAAAAAATGTCTTTTTTATTTGGTATTATAACTGCCTTGATTGATATGTAAATAATCTAAATAGTTCAGAAAAGTCCAAAGAGCATAAGTGCTAGAAATGAAGGCAAAATTACAGTGTAAAATTTGGTATAATCATAAATAAAGGAAAAAGAAGCCTTTTAAAGCAAAACTTAGGTGAAATAGTATGCTGAAATGGCATAGGATTATCCAATTTTGTATTTAAGCACTGTCACAGGAAAAGTCATCCTTCATGAAAAATAACTTTATGTATTAGGATGTAAGAATCATGTTAGAAAGCAGTCGAGCAGGGAATCTGAAGGGTATATGGAACAGAATCCACTTCTAGTGACCCCACTGGATTTAGGTAATTATTCAATCGGACAACAATTCCAAAGATGACAGGAGCTCCAAATATGATACTAGATCCTCACTCAAGTTTCAGTGACTTCATGTACACCACTGACATAGTTTGGTTTCCTGTCAGTAACAGGATTTTTTACTTACACTGGAAAATAAAATATTGCAAGACTGAGAGAGATGCTGAGTGTGTTACAGGATGTGGTATCAGACTGAATTAAAACTTCTTTAGAAGGTGTTGAAAACAGGCCACCATTGTTGAAAGCAGGCCACCCACACAAGGACAGTGACATATGAGGTTTGCTTTCTAGTGCTGGCAAAGGGAGCTTTACAGCTTTCTCTCCTCAAAAGTTAGCATTTTCTCATACTTTCCTATTCTATAGGAATGTGTAGATGTATGTGTCAGCTTGATGTTAACTGTTAAAGGAATTGGTATTAGACAGGATCTCCTTGAGCTGGGCAAGCTCAAACTGAAGTGACTAAAGTGAAAAATTACCCTAGGTGTCAAGAGAACTCTATTCTGTTATTGCAGAATAGATTTTATTTCAGGGTGTTACTGATAAATACTTATACTTCACAGCCTCACAATAAAGAAGCAAGAATGAACTTACTGGAATGAGAATAGATGAAATGCAATAAGGAAAGGTGAGCTTTTATGGAGAGATGGAGAGGATCAACCATGTAAACACTACAATTAGTCTTTCATGTACCAATCTGTTTCCTCCTCAGAGTTTCATCTCCAAATAGTTCACCTTTACCATAAAATTTTCTTGTTATATTTGAAATTGGGGTATCAAAAATAATGCCTTTTTGTTTTTCTTACTAGGGAAACAAGATCTAACCTGGGCTTCTTTCTGTTTAGGGCACAATAACAGTGAACTTGGCATAAGCCTCGTCCAAAGACCACAACAACAGGCAAAATTACCTCTGTCATGTCTTTGGTATTACTGAAGTGTTTAAGGCCAAAATTACCACTCAGTGCTATGATTTTTTCTTTTTTGCTTTTTTTTTTTTGAGAGAATTTTCTTATTTTTTGATTTGGGAAAACATTAACTTCCTTACTATCATCCCGAGAGTTTATTCTGAATTTGATTCAATGCGTTTCAGAACTCATTGGTTGGGAAGAAATATACTGACCCTGATGAATATCAGCTTCACAAAACCTTCAACTTTTGCATCTGGTGCTGGTTCAATGCACAGTTTGATTTTCAAACAAGCAAACAGAATATCCTAGATGTTCTCACAACTGATCTGAGTGTTATACAGAAAAATCCATAATCATTTTTAGGAACTCCCAGTTTGTAAGGAGTACGGATAAATTTTATCTGGCGTGGTTTAACTTCAAATATGGTCTCTTGATTCTAGATACATTGGAATAGAAAAATCTAAATACAACCACTTCTGTAGCCATGCCAGCACAAACACATCCTTCATTATTGCTTGTCAGTTGGAGCTTAAAATTAGAAAATCTCAAGCCAATAAATGAAAGCCCAGAATCTTTACGCATTTATGCCAAATCTGTTGTTTGTGCTACTATAAGATTTAAAAGGCTAGATAGAAGTATTTCTGCACTGTGCTTGAGCTGACCCAGAGGCAACAAACTGGCAGCTCATGCCCTTTTAAGAGACCTCAAAAGTAAAGACTGTTTTAGTCTCTTAGGTGTCTTTTGAAAGGGTTGGGAACTGTGAGTTAGGATGTGTGTTACACCCCAGCATAAACCGAGGATAGGTTATTGAGTTCATCACTACACTTTCCTCTTCCTAAAATCAGCCTCTGTCCAGGTCAGCTAAAAAGGCAAACGAGGCAGGAATTTAATTCAATACATAACCTGAGCCTATTGTAGCAGCTCTGAGGGTTAGGAAACCTAAGGCACAGGACATGCAGACCTTTCTCTCTGTAGCACACAACCTCTGAACAGTACTGTGCTCAGCAGTGCAGATGTAACAGTGGGCCTAGAAAGAAATACAAAGGACTATAGATAGATAAAAACCCCTCTATAAAAATACTCTATGCTCCTTTTTCAAATCAGTATACACATTTACTACTTTTTTAATGGGCTAAACAATAAAATAATTAATTTCCCCATCATGGGAAAATTAGACTTAAAATTATTTTACTGCTTTCTTAGGTCCTCCAGGCTTCTTTTCAACAGTGTTTCTGCTTTGATGTCTTGTTCTCTAGCCAGATTGCCAGAAGGCTTTCTGTTGCAAATGCAGGTGTTTTCAACTGTTAGATGCAGCTGTGTTGTATTATTCATCACCTTGATATAAAAATGTATTAGTGGGACACTTATTTTACACAGGGGACAAAAGAGGGATAATTGGAAAGATGGCAGACTGTTTAGAGAGGAAGATGTTGCTTAGTGAGACATGTTTGGCAGTGGAGGCGACAGGTTTGCATCTGCCTCGCTGCTGTTTCATGTATCAGTCCTTGAACCTTTAAAGCACTGTTTTTCAAACTTGCCAATCAGGCTGGCATCTGAAACTAATTAAACATGGCTTTTGAGAAGTACAGCTCTATTCACAGAGAGCACCTAGGAATCATAATGGTATGTCAGGGTTATTTGTTACATGCTAGTGGTTTTCCCTGTTTTTTGTTGTTTTAGTGCTTGGTAAAAACCTGTGTGTTTGAAGCCAGGTCTTCCCTGAACCGCTGGGATTTACTGGAGATACCAGTGAATGGATCTGCAGGTCAAGGGCAATCTCGAGGCTTGTTACACAGTAAAATGAACACCTCAGTCCTGCTCCTGACAAGGATTTCGCTGTAACACTTGCCCTGTCATTCAGAGATAGCTCTGTGTGCCACACAGACAAAGCAGAGGGACATCTAAAGAAGGCTGGTGAGTTGTGACCCTGCTCAGAGATGTGCAGTAGCCCTGCTCTTAATGCTGCCAGCTGCAGAGAATTGGTATTCACCTTTCACTCCATTCAGCTGCTTCAGAAATGGAGGCAGAGCATTGCTGGTGAGAAAGAGCCAAAGCTGGACAGTGAAATCATATAAAACATATTTACCCGAGATGGTAAAGGGATGAAGGAGAATCAGGGCAGGGAAGGATGAGGAAAAGGGTTGGGGGCATAAGCAGATAAAATGCCAGAAAATTGTTTTGCCCTTCTTCCCATAAAATATTCCTTATTTTTCTTCTCCTCTGTCAGCTTTGCCTGGATGGACATTATGCTCTTTCATACCCATCTTTCAGGGCACCCTGTCCGTCTCCCATTTTGAGCACCTGGTAACTCTGTATGCTTTGTATCTGTGAATCCAAACATCATCTTGGGCTGTTAAATGGGCAATAAGACACTTCCATATTTTGTATCACTCCAAAGTTCAGAGGCATCTTTTTGATGTGCGTGCATTTGCTCATGTACCAACCTTTATGCTTATGGCTTTTTGAAAATAGATATTCTAATCATCAGTCTTGAGAACTTCTGTCTCTGAACACAAGAAGCCCTTCTTTTGTCTTTCATCTCTTCTGAAGAAGCCTCAATGTTTAAAAAGCATGCAGCTTAGCACCAGGAGATAGGAATCTCTCCTCAGCTGCCTCCTCATGCTAATAGCACTGCCAGGTGGTGAAGCCATTGTTTCACAGCTCCAGGTTGTGTCTGACTGGAATGGAGGCAGGTCTGTCCAATCCAGTGCCTCACACTGGTCAAGAAAGCAGCACAATGTTTTATTTGCATGGATAGGAGAGAATTCTTCCTTAGAAGCAGATCTTGTTTGGGCTTCTCGAACAGGTTTAAGTTCTGGTTTCTGGATTTAAAATAGCCCCTGACAGCTCATGAGAGTGAGGAACATGATAATGTTTGTGTTGCCTGCTAAGCATGCCATCATCTGTTGACTCTGCTGGCTTCCAGGCCCTAACCATGATCTTTGGTAATGAATCCAACCATAGAGGAATGCTGAGTGAAAAAGTATCTCCTTCAATCTGTTTCCAATTTTCTAAGTTATAATAGTCTCATTGCTTTTTATGCTATAAACCCAAAATGAGGGTTCATTTTCTGTTCTACTCTACCATTTCTAGGCACATACCTCTAAACTCCCCATCTCTGTTTTCTTAGATGAAGCTTTTTTTTTTTTTTTTACTCTCTGCTCAGACGAGCATCTTTCCAGAGCCTTAATCATTCATCTTTCCTTTTAGTTCTGCAGCCCTTGTGATGGGATAACCTATACTATAACCTTCTTCCAGATGAGTTCACACATCAGGCAGAAGACCAGTGTTGCAATTTGGGTATGGCTTAGCAGGTCAGAGCTTCACATCTTTGTCACTAAGGTGCTCCTCATAATCTAAGCCTTTCCGAGGTACAGTGAGTGCCACATTTAACTCTTTGGTTATTTCCCTGTTTTGGTAGAAAAGGTGACTTCAGTTAACTTGCAAGTTTTCTTTAAATATCTCCCCCCATATGCAGTACAAACATTACCTACAATAAAACTTGTGAGATACCAGAGGCCAGATTGGCATTGTTCAAAGCAAATAGAGACAGTACTTTTGATTCATCCTTTTCTTCCACTAATTTTTTTGCTCACGTCATGTTTCTTCCATGAAGTTGGTAACTGTTTCTATAAGCTTATAATCTGTCACGGGATTGACATGGTTTAAAAGGGCTTTACTTCTGCTGTGGCCGTAGAGCTGGAGCAGAGCTGGTCTTGTGCTGAAAGGATGGGCGGCCTGTACTACACCCGTGCAGCAAAAGGTGGGTTCCTCAGGATGCCGTGACTGTGCTCTGCTCCCAGCCAGGCTCAGCTTCCCACCATGGTTTTCCCGGGAGAGCTGCCGGCGCTCGCGGCCGTGCCAGGGCCAGCAGAGGCGGCTGCGACCACCAGATCCCAAAAGCTCTCATCACCGCAAGGCATCAGTCCGCTGTTGGCAAACCGAAACCATGAATTCTCCCTTAGGGGCCCCGGTAAGTTCTTACTAACAGCCCCCAGGCCGTGGTTCCTCGACCATTTTGGGCTGAGTTGATGCAATTCATACAGTTTGGCGGTGGGCTGCGTTGAGAGGAGCCTGCGTGCAGGCTGCAATCTCCTCGCACCTCTCCACGCCCCGGTTAGTCGAGGTCTGCCCGGCCAGCGCCCGACTCATGGCTCGGTCTCTGCCGATGCCAGGGCGGCCTGTGCCGTGCCGTGCCGTGCCGTGCCGTGCCAGCACAGCCCGCGCCCATTCCCTGCGGCCGCGCCGCCCGCATATGCCCGGCGGCGGCGCGGCTGAGGGGCAGGGGCGGGCCCGGCATGGAGGGCGGCTCGGCTCAGCTCGGTGGGACCCGCCTGGCCCGGGCGATGCCTGAGCGCGGCGGCGGAGGCAGCAGCGTGGCGGGCGGGTAGCGGCAGCGGGGACGCGGCGCTGCTGCCCTGCCCGCCGCTGGCCCTTCCCCCGCCCCTCCCCGCTCCGGTGCGCGACTCAGCCGCCGCTCCGGGCAGGGAGGAAGGGCTGGGAGCCGCCTCCCGCTGCTCCCGGCCGCCCCCTCCCCATGCAGCCCGGCCCGCCGCTGGGAGTCCTCCCCGGGGGGATGTTTCTGCGGCCGCTGCCGGGATAACCGGCACGCCGCCCGCCCCCGCCCCGGACGGAGGATGCTGCCCGCGCCGTGGCGGGTTCCGACTCGGGCAGCAGCGGCCGCGTCCGCCTCCTCGGCTCGAGGCAGCGTCGCCGGGGAGAGATGAGTTCGCGGCACCATGCGGACTGGATCCCTTACAGGTAGGGGGAGACCCGGCGGGAGGCGGCGGCTGGGGCGGAGGCACCGGGGATGCCCCCGGGCAGGAGCCGCTGCCCCTCGAGGGGTCCCCGCCGGAGCCCGCAGCTCGGTCGCGGGGCCGGGACGGCCGGACCCTCCCCGGGGCGCGGCGGGGCGGCGGTGGGTTCCGCCGCGGGGAGCGGATCGCGGGCCGGCCCGGGCCGGGGCGCCTGGTCCCGACTCCCAACTTCGGCTCGGTGCCGCTCCGCGAAGTTCGGGGGCTGCTCTCGGGGCGAGCCGTCAGCCCCGCGGGGAGCGGGCAGAGCGCGGAGCTGTCCTG
>QUSF01000004.1:44971815-45065680 GCA_003676055.1 Chloebia gouldiae
CCCCGTCGGCGGCGGCTCTGGGAGCGCGGCCGCGGGCGGGCGATGCGCGGGGCGGCCGCGGCCGGCGGTGCCGCCATGGCGGGGAGCGGGATCGCCATGGCAGCGCCCGGCCCGCGGCTGCCATTGGCTCCGCCGTTGCCATAAGCTACGGGAGCCGCGGCGCGGCGGCGGCCCGGGAGCCCCGTGCGTCAGCGGAGCCGGCCCCGGGTGCGCGGAGCCCCTTGTCCCTGCAGCCCTGCCGCCGTGCCCTACTCCAAGGGCCCGGTTGTGGAGCGGGAGCATCCGCGCCCGGAACGAGGGAATAGTTGGTGTCAGACTTGCCGGACCAAGGGGAAACCGAGCCAAATATTTCGCTGCGAGCGGGATGGGCTGTTCTAGTTATAGACCCCTTTCCGAATCTGCTATTCTGAGTACATTAACATTATGAGTTTTTTTGTTTTTATTTTTAGTTTTCGTTAAAGTGTATTTTTCAAGCTGAAGTTTTACATGCGGGGTTTAACAAGATGCTCTGAAAACGACAGAAAGCATGTTTCTTTCATTTGGTTGTAAGTGAAACAAGGTAGATACAGTAACATAGGAAACGAGGACACAGTCTTGTGGTGCGCCAGGGGAGGTTAAGGTGGGACACGAGGAAAAAGTTTTCACAAAAAGGATGATTTGGTATTGCGATGAGCTGCCCGGGGCGGGGGTGGTGCAGTCACCGTCCCTGGAGGTGTTTAAGGAACGACTGGATGTGGCACTCAGTGCCATGGTCTGGTTAACACGATAGTATTCAGTCATAGGTTGGGCTCAATGATTTCAGAGGTCTATTCCAACCTAGTGGATTCTGTGATAAACCTTTTATTTTCGTTGTCAGTAGAGAATAATGGAATTAAAAATATGTGCAGAATGCATTTTAAAAGGACAGCTGTTTAAGCAGGTCAGTTGTAGTTTGCCACATTCTCATTGACAGTGTTTGTACCAGACGTATGCCACAACAAATGCAACGTGAACACAAATACATCACTCCTTAATACAGAGAATAAAAAACCCCTAAGATAACTGCACAAATGGAAATCTCCTATTTTGATATGTGCACATCATAGTTCAAATCAGTAGAAGAATTAGAAAGAGAGAAGCATGATTACAATGAATCTAAGAATATTGCCACTCTCTCAGCAATAGCACTTTCAGCCCTTGCATTTTGAAAAGATGTAAGGAATTGGCAATAAGGCTTCAAAAATGACTAGTGGATGCATTCTGATGCAATTTGAAGCCTTGTAATGAGGA
Source organism: Chloebia gouldiae (assembly GCA_003676055.1). Classification (NCBI taxonomy): domain Eukaryota; kingdom Metazoa; phylum Chordata; class Aves; order Passeriformes; family Passeridae; genus Chloebia; species Chloebia gouldiae. The sequence goes on from QUSF01000004.1 coordinate 44,973,085, forward strand.
CAGAAATACCAGAGGAACAGCTGTTCATGGCTCATCCCGGCAGCAGTGGAAGAGTTTCTCTGTTCTCTCACTGTACACAATGCTCTGCAGAGGCCAATGCCAAAACTTTGCTGAGGGGTTTTATAGCAGTGGCCTCAAAGAAGGAAATAAAATATTTCTATTTCTGCTCACTGCAACACAAACAAAGGAAGACAAAGCAGCAAATCTCAGAGAAACACAGATTTGATTATACTCATATCTTTTCAAAAATAATCTTATTGTTGAATGTTAATGATGTGTTTATGGTCAGTAACTGCTGAGGATTGCTCGAAACCAAAAGGCAACCAAACCACAGTTCTGCTCTGAAGTGTCTTTATTTAGGTTTCTAACAGTGTTCTCTCGAGAACCTGACTTATTTTTCCGTCTTCAGAAGTAATTTTTGAGTTAGAAGTATATCATTGCAAATCTTATTGGACTTGTGTGTGTAAAGCATCTTCCAAGATCCCCTAAACATACATGCCCAGGGAGCAATGGTTTCTGAATGCATGTATGACTGAGTTTACACATGAAAGCACTGTATGAGTAAATTAGGTCAAAGTACCATTTCGAGGGAGTGAAATATAAAAGGAGAAGGAGAGACCTGATGTGCACCTCTTGGAACAGATCATCTTCTCTCTCAGAGCAAAATGCCCCATGCTTATCTGCCCTCTTGCTTCACATTCTTATTTACTGTGCTGAGTTCAGTGGTTGCTGACTCTCAGAACCCAGAGGGAGGTTCAGCACCTTCTTTATGGTCTGGGTGGCATGTGACAGCCAAGAGAGTCACTGCTGCTTGTGTGGGGGACAGAGCATAGGCTGCTGGGCATGCTGAAGTCTGAAAGATCTATCCTTCTGGCACTGGAACATATGTGCAGCTATATATCTGCATTAACTCAAGCAGAGAAGGCTTGTGTTTCTACTAGTAAAATGTCATATTTTTCCTTTCAAGTGAAATGAGCCAGAGGGAGTCAGTTCCACGTGTGTCATCAATTCATTAAGCAGTCCACCTGTGTGTCCAAAACTCACAGACTTACACTTCCCCTTTTAAGATGCTGAGAACATTTTGAGTGAGTTAGCAAAAAATAGTAGGCAATTTTTTCAGTATGAGTGCTAGCTTGTGCTGAGGTCAATAAAAGGTTCATATTATTTGTGAGTTTGTGATTTCAGTGTTTTGCCCTTATGTCTTTTCATCCTCTCTTAAGTATTCTGTTTTTGAAACGTTAATAGTCATAGGATGAGATTTCTTCTCACTAGCATTATGAAAAATAATTAGGAAGCTGTTTTTTAAAAGTAAATATATTTCATTTATTTTCATGAAACACATAGGTAGAAATTTAAGCATATGATTAAGCGCTTACATGAAGCTGCACATGAGGTACAATGAGGTAGGAATTCTTTAAATGGTACCTGCTTTTAACAATGTCTCTGCTCTTTATTACAAGGAGTCAAAATAGTTTAGATGCAATTAAAAAAAAAAATCAGTTGCAGGCCATGTAGCTGCCCCCAGCCTCAGAAGTGGTTTGCAATGGAAGTTAAGAGTAAGATGTAGCTTCTGGAGGAATTATGTTATCAATCACAGTAGTGTTTTCCTATGGTATCCTTCAGCAGTTTCCAGTAGAAAATACAATGCAGAAGTGTCTGGAAATCATTAAATTCACAGGAGTTCAGTTTTTTTGTTCAAAGGTATGTTTTTGTTTCATATCTTTTTCTTGAACTAATTTTTAATTTATAGCATTTCTTAAATATAACATACTCATTTTTATCTTATGCTGGTGTGTCTTGAATAAGTAAAGACATTCCTCATTCTATAAAAACTGCAGTCAAATAAAACTGCTGCTAGGTAAGATGAAAGTATCAGTAAACTCAGTTACAGTAAGGCCCTGTCTCTATTATTATTATTTGTTCTTATGTTTTCAGCTGCTTCTTTAACAATAAATCTTGATCCTGTCACTTTAAAAGGAGCATTTACACAACCAGTTAACTTTTCTATGAGAAATATCTCAACGCCACCAGCTGAGAAACCCAATCCACACAGGAATCAATTTAATGCAAGTCCCTAGAGTTCTCTGTAAAGTATGTGTGATGCTGCTGAGTCTTGCTTTGTGCAGATAAACCTGCCATGGCCAGAGGGGACCCCATGAACTGTGCCCTGGGGTGGCCTGGCACTTGGCACTGAAGGCACTGAAGAGAGCAGATCATACAGCCTGCATTTGCAGTGGCATAATATGTCTTGATATGTACATGGCGCTGGTAATCATGCACATTATTTTTGTTTGTGACTGGTTTTATTATGCTCAGTTTTTGTAGCTTTCATGAATTTGCTCTGAAGTTTTAAGGCTGTGCTTAGATACTGCAGCTATAAACAGTCACAAGTTATTTACTTGCAAAGGGAAGGATTACAGTTGGAAGAAAATTGTGGAGCACAGCTGGGTTGTAAATTCATGAATCATCGCAATTAGGGCAGATAAGATTTCTGAAAGTGTGATGTGTAAACAAGTCCTGGAACAAAAATGTCCTTGAAGACCAAGGGTATCCCATGCTCGTTTCTGTGCATGTTGGTGAGGTAGTGGGATATTATAAACCCTTAAGTTTTGGCATTGCGAAGGCAGTAGTGCAGGTGGAGGGCTCACCTTGCTGCAAGGTGCAGTTTGTGACTGAGAGCATTGCAATGCAGGCAGGCTCTCTCCCAGCCTCCTGCCTTGGGGAATGGCATAGATAATTTACAAGAGCTGCCTTTTTTAAAGAAAAGAGTTCAAAGACTGTGTCTGTCCTCTTCTCTGAAACAGGCTGTCTTGTCTCAGGCTATTCAGTGTATAAAATTAGCCTGGTCATGTGCTTTTAAAACATTTAAATTAGAGATCTTCCCTAATGGAATTCTGTGCTCTTGCATGGAGTGTTCCTGCTGTGGTGTTTTGCCAGCATCAGTGTGAGGGAGATGTCAGAGGCAATTGCTACCCCAAAGCTGGTAGCCTAAATCAACCAGGCAGAAAAGAGAGGTGAGGAAAATAAGTATCCCAAACCGTAGAAGTTGCAGGGTGTTAGCTTAAATGGAAATGGGACAAGGCTCAAGGGAGAAGAGCCGCAGAGCTGGGTGTGAAACCTCGTTGTCTTGTGCTTTTCAGTGTGCCAGAGGTGGATTTAAGAAAGGGGTTGAAGGGGCTTTTCCACCCCTTGCACGGGCCTTATGACAGTAAGGGATGCATCGTTTGTCCCAGAGCATGGCCAGTCCCCACCACCTTTGTGATATCAGCAGCCAGATTGAGATGAAAACTGATTTTTTTCACAGGCCAGTGGGTTTCTGGTAGCAACAATCATTTGCAGGTTCCTGGCAGTGACAATCATTTACAAGCCATCTGTGCCAGATTTGGATCACAGCCGGAAAGTGGATGTGAAATGTAACATCTCTCCTCTTGCACTTCCTTGAGTTGAACAGTTTTGATTCTTATGCCTGAGGGTGTTTGGACATTCCCTGGAGTGGCATCCATTTAGACATACAAGCAGCAGTTTTTCTGGAAGGTGGTACTTTTTATCTAGTAACTAAAAATTGCCATTCTAGAGAGCTGGATTCTTTTCACACTTCCTCCTCATTTTTCTTCCTCTCACACTAATGACTTATTTTCTAATTCATGCTTTTCTGTTCTTTCCACCGATGAACAGATATCTTTTTGCCATTTTTCCCTACATCTTGCTCTTCTTGCCTCTTTTTCTGTTCTCTTTCCTACCTTGAGATTATTCATGAAAATAGATTTCTGTCTTGCTAGCTGTATGGTGCCTGCAGAAGATACCCTTCTCTGTAAACATTTGCTATTTAATTTGTATTTCATTTTTTGTAGCTTTTAAAGAAATCCATCCCAACTTCTCATTGTGTTACTTAAGTAGTTAGTACATCTGTGATTTTTTAAAAGCTGAAATTATTTATTTTGTAGATTATTGAGAATTAATTTCAGTGTTTGCAGTGGTGTATTCAAAGATTAATGCCTTAAGCGTGGATATTACAATTGGTGTTTATTTTGTATCTCACTTACTGCTGAACATTTTGTTCCTGTAATATGTGAAGGCCAGTAACTGGGACTAGGAGATGCCCTTTTTGGTGACAGGTATGTGTCACGCACCGGGGGTGGCAGGGACAGAAGAACTGTTTTCCTCGCAGTTTTGCAATCTCTTTTATCTTGATGTAATGGCAGGGCCATGATGATATCAGCAAGTTCTGAGCACTCTCAGCCGAGAGTGTAACACCTCTTTGGGCCCTGTTGTCATTTACATAATGCTAATAATATGCAGGTAAAGAGCAAGGCAGTCTTAGGCTGGAAAATTTTCAGTTTAGAAGTACTAAGTTTAGTAGTTTCAGGTACAAGAGAGGGGCACAAAATGCAAATGGAAAGCTCAGGGTGATTGCTTGTATGAGGGTTTTTTTTGCTTTCATTTTTGTTGCAGGCATACGATCATTAGCTTCTTTGGAATATCTGCTCTTAAGAAAAATGGGAAGTCAGGGGATATCAACCTAGATAAGGAAAGGTGTTCTCAGGGAAGGGTGTATGGTGTGTACAAAGGCAGCAGTGGGAGAAGCTGAAAAGACTGGAATAATTATTTTGGATAAGTACACATCCTAAAAGATGAAACTTTCTTTCTTGACATAGTTATTTTATGCCAGGTTGTTTTATCTAACACTTGATGGCAATGTAATTTTTGTAGTTTATGTCTATGTTGTGTAGCTTCATGACACTTTAAAAGCACAGTTTGCTCCATAATTAAATTACTTTTTAGATGCTTTTGTTTGGTTTAATTTTATTCTTTTATGTTAATAAGAAACTAAAAGATATCTCTCCGTTCCCTTTCAGTGATTACAGCAGAAGTAGATTTAGTACTATTATACAAAACTATGAATATTAAAAAAAAAGTATGAATACTTTAGTATTGCCAATAACTTGAGGGATTACATATTTATCTATTTTTTTATCCTTAAAGAGAAATGGTGACCCAATTGAAAACACTTCCTCCTTCAGGGAAATGCAGTAGGCCCTGCAGAGAAGAGGAGAGTAACTGCTTCTGCCAGGACAAGAAATTTGCAGCATTTTGTGCATTCAGACCAGCATCCTTCACCCTGAAAGCAAGGATGCTGTAGAGACTAAACCTGCCCTCTGCCATCCATGCAGTTGTGTGGTTGCTTGCAGGGAGTTGTCACAAAGAGGTGGCACCAGAGCCTTTCTACTGACTCAAAAGGTTAGATTGGTGCCATCCCCTTCTCTGAGCTCTTGTTTTAGCTGAGCAAATAAGGTGTGTAATGCATGAATATGCCAATGTGATTGTGAGTGACACGCTTACCTTGCTCTCTGACAAAGGAAGTGCCTCAGTCATTCTTTGATGAAGTTGAGTTCTAGCTTGGATTCTTGGATGTTTATGAAAATTAAGTCTTGAATTGCAAATTTCAGTGGAAACCTCGTGATCCCTGTTGTGATGCATGTTAATACAAGCCTGTGAATACCATAATTCATGATTATTGTAACTCATTTGACACAGGTAATGAAACCACAGCATGAAGTTTTTAATGGTAATTTCAATTCCAATCACAGTTCTAACTACCGGCAGATGAGATATTACAAGATGAAGAAATTCCTTGATTAGGTGCAAATGATGACTAAGATGGAAATTGTATTTGCAAGTGAAATACAGGTACGTTGGTATTTGATCTACACTTAGGGAAGGGATCTGAAGAGTTCTGTCTTTTAAATTTGGTATCAGGTTGAAAGCAAAATGAAGTTAAAGGCTAGGTATTTGCATTAGTTATTCCTGTGCTACAGCAAGAAACATAAGGAAAACAGGTCTGTTTTTTTTTCAGAGGAGGTTGTTGCTAGCCCATATTACTACAGCAGCATTCTGACTAGGCTGCAGTAACAGCAACAAAAACAAATTACATTGCATCACGTAGCAATTCTCACTTCTTAAAATGTGAGGAAATTATTGAATGTACTGTGGAAACTAAAGAGTAGATAACTTGCCCAGGCAATGACTTAGACTCACTGCTCGGATCAGATTGAATGGAAACCGAAAGACTAAGACACATACTGTACCCTGGAATTCATCCCACTATTTTTGGCAGATATAAATCCCAATACTCAAGCCAGGAGTGTGAACTTCCATTAAACAGTGTTTTGCAAACTTAGGAATTGCTTCAAGTCTTCTGTGCTGAAACTTAAGCTCATTTGTATGGGTGAATAATGCCTCTTTTGGGACACTGCATCTGTAGAGCAATGTTAAATAACTTTTAAGGTGTCTCTACACACCATTAAGTCAGACCTTGATAATTGATTCTTCCAGGTTACTGAATCTTAAATCACTCCACTGGCTGTTGCTGCAGATTTAAAATATCAAGTGTAAGGTTTTAGAGAAACTTTTTGGGCTTGCCATAGAATAACATTAACATTGTTTTATTGTCTATCCTTAAGGCAGAGCTCATGTGGCCTCTGCATGTGGCATATTGTTACAACTCTGCAATCATAGAATCATTTGGTCAGAAAAGATCACGCAGATCATCGAGTCCAACCATTTACCCCACTTTGCCAAGCCGACCATTAACCCATCTCCCTAAGGGCCACATCCACACAGCTTTTAAATACCTCCAGGGATGGTGACACCACCATTTCCCTGGACAGCTGTTCCAACGCTTGACAAATATTTTAGAGAAGAAATTTTATCTCTTCTCTCATCTAAAGTTGTGACCTGGCACAACTTTGAGGCTGTTTTCCTCTCATCCCATTGCTAATTACTTGGGAGAAGGTACCAACTCCAACCTGGCTACAGCCTCCTTTGAGGTAATTCTGGAGAGCAGTAAGGTCCTCCTGAGCCTCTTCCAGGATGAACACCCCCAGCTCCCTCAGCTACTCCTGACAGGACTTGTCCTCCAGACCCTCCACCAGCTCCCATTTCCCCTTCTCTGGACTTGCTGCAGCCCCTCAATGTCCCTTCCTAACTGAGGGGCCCAGAACTGGACACAACACTGGTGGTGTGGCCTCACCAGTGCCCAGCCCAGGGAATAATCCCTGCCCTGCTCCTGCCAGACTCACTATTGCTGATCCAGGCCAGGATGCCTTTGGCCACCTTGGGCTCATCTTCAGCCTGTGTTGAAGCCCCCCCCCCCCCCCAGTCCTTTTGCACTGGGCAGTTTTCCAGCCACTCCTTCCCCACCTGTAGCACTGCCTGGGGTTGTTGTGACGCCAGACAGCACCTGGCCTTGTTGAACCTCCTGCTGCTGATCTTGGCCCATCAATCCAGCCTGTCCAGATCCGTCTGCAGAGCCTTCTGCTCTCCAGCAGATCAACCCTCCCACCCAGCTTGGTGTCACCTGTGAACTGACTGAGGGAACCCTTGATCTCCTTTTCCAGATCACTGGTAATGGGTCACATCAGAAATGCACAAGTGATTCACTCCTTCGAGTAAGGTGCAGTTCAGTCTGGGAGGAGCTGGGGACTCCCACATTTAAATTGTTTCCAGTATATGTGTTAGATTGTTTACAGCTAGGAATTGTTTACAGCTGGAAATCTGCCACAGCACAGTTCACAATGGGCATATAAATTTTAATGTAGAATTCATCACCTGGTCTGAAATAAGAATATTCATTTTTTGGCTATTCAATGAGCACTAGCCTCCTATGAGCCATCTAATCTAGGCTCTGGCTTTTCAGAACACTAGGATAATTCTTGGCTCTGCCAGATATATTATTTAAGAAATATTTTATTAATACCCAGAGAAACTGGGTCATCGTATCAGAACAAAAAGATCATGACATTGCTAGAAGTTTGAGGCATCCTGGAAGTTGCCTTTTAAATGTTGGCTATTTCAAATAATGATATATTTTAGTATTCTGGCAGTCTTGATGCAGCTTGAAAAATTCTTAATTACCTCCTTGAGGCTTGAATATCATTCTCAGATTTTGAAGATCAGGAAAAACAGCACAGGAGAAATTTAATTGAAATTAAAAGTCCTTCCTAACTTCCTTCCTTCCATTCCTCTGCCATTCCTTTCCTCCCTTTTCCTTCCTGTTTTTCCTGGGCACCCTCTGTTTTTTATTAATGTAATAAAATTGCCTTAGGATTTGCAATATGTAGGTTGTTCTGAGTAGTACTGCAAGGAAAAAAGTTCTCCTATCCTGTGCACCTTGAGTCAGAGTGATTTCCAGATTACTCTGTTGGAAAAAATGTGAAGGTATCTTTGCATAAGATGGAAAGTGGGATAAGCAAGTTCAGGTGTTCAGGTCTCTGCTCCTTGTCTCATTCTTTGAAAGGTGTTTCTAATACCTCAGATGAGTGCCTGGATTTTCAGGTTATTTGTTGGTGTGTGCTGGGCCCAAAATTTTGTTCTGAAACTGTGGAGGTCATTAAGTTTATAAATTTGGATTTGATAAATTGATATTCTCTTACAAAGACTTCTGGTAAGAGAATCCAGTGAACTCTAGACTTGGAAGAAAATACTTTTAAAGCTTAGGAAATTAATTTGACGTAAAATAGCTGTAGTTTCTGAAAGCTGTTCTTTCATTGATATGGCATCAAATAGCGTAAGCTATAACCAAATTGAAGGAGATAATAAAGCAACTGGGAGCTCTGGGAATGAGTAGCCTCTTTATTGCTTGTTGTATTCTGTTAAAATATAAAGGTTTTGAAACAGAAGGTTTAAAACCAAGCAGAATAGCTGCATTTTATCCTTAGGCTGGTATAGGCTTTTCAAAGGATGGAATGCTGTGAACCTGTCTATGGCTGGATTTTCAGGAGTGCTCAGATTCTATTGAAAATACTTAATGTGGTGGAATGAGAAGGGAGGATGAGGACTATTGTGCTGCCGAGTCAAAATGGCAAACAGCATGTAACACAGTGTAGTTTTGACGTGTTCTTTGGCAAAACCAACTCATTTTCTTCTGAAAAGGCTTATTCTGAAAAAAAAAAAAGTAAGCTACATTAGGGGCACAGAGATTTTCACTGCATTGTGCGATGGACTGTAAATATGCCCAGTTGACATTTTGAAGCATCCTCAAAGTAAGTCTCTGTGTATTGGGGTGAAAATTCATCCCAAAGGCTTTTAGTTTACAGCCAGCTCTGCAATATTGCATTTGCTGTGGTCTTGGATGAACAGTGCCAAACATGAGCACATATTGCAATAAAGAGTGAACAAAAGGATGTTCTGTATGGTTTTGCTTTTCACTTTGCACTTGATGACATCTGTCGTGTTGCTAATTTTTCATGATATGGCTGTGATACTGTTCCTATATTTTGTTTGGAAGCCATTAGAATAGGTCTATAACTAACAGTGATTGAGTCATTATTAATAAATCCCTGAGTTATTTACTTTAGGAAGTGAAAGCATTTGTTTTCTTTTAACATCATTAAATGCCTTCCTCTGTTTCCTAAGGATACTCAATACTTAAGGAAGCTTGTTTTCCTTGTTTCTGTGGTTCTTTCCTTTTTTGTGTGTGTACTCTGAACCTGGCTGATGTTGGTTTTGGGAGAACAGTTGATGTGCTGCTGGGAGAGTGCCTGGACATAGTATGGCTTGTGCTAAATTTGTCAGTCAGTGGCAGTATTTCTTATAATCTTCCAGCTCTTAAATTAAATCTTTCAAGAATCATAAAGCAGATAAATATTTGAGCAGGATTCTGGGTCTCTGCTGCCATCCAAGAACTGTCAGCAGCAGTCTTTCTAAAGTAGATTCCAAACTCAGGAGGAGGTCTTTCTGTCAGCAGGTGGGAGAGGGGGGAGCAGATGTGTTCCCTGGAGAGCAGCCTGGTTTGCCAGCACACAGAGCTTCAGAAGGGTGGGTGAGCAGTGTCTGGTCACTGCTGGGGTCTCTGCTGTGGGCTGGCAGTCCAGAGAGCCACCCTGTGTACTGCCCAGTTTGACACTAGTGAAGATAAGAGCAGGTGCACTGGAAGTGTGCAACGCTATCCCAAAATGGTAAACACATTTGGAGGTTCTCATACAGGAAGCTGTTGCTGTCTTATAATTTATTTAGCTAGCTTGTGCCAGCCAGCTTTCTTTCCATAATTCTGCTGAACCTCCTCACCCTGCTCCAGTTTTGGTAGAGGTCCTGAGTGAGCAAGAAAATGGAGCCCTCTGAGTATGACAGAATAAAGCTGAGTGAAGCATGGATGGTCTTTCAGGCTGAAATGGCTCACCTTGTATCCTGCAATAAACACAAACTCATGGTTTGTGCGCTGAAGTATTAGAGCTATGAAAAATGTGCCAGTAACAGTGATCACATGCTGCATCAATTAGACCTTCTGTGCAGTGGGCAATTAGTGCTTCATAAAGAAACCAGAAGATACACAGTCATATGTATTTATTAGAGAGGAGAAGAAAACATCTGCTGGTGTATGTTTTGATTAGACCCAAAGGGGAATCTTCGCTTCACTCTTCTTTAATGGTCAAATAGCTAAAATCATTCTTTCTGCCTTACTTAAATGCATTTGGAAATAGCTTCCCACAGTGCCTGAAGTGGTTTAATTACATCTGATATGGTTAGAAGAGATCTCCAGCTTTGTGTGCCGGAGCTTCCTCTGGCTGAGAAGACGCGTGCTTGCTGATTACACCTTTGGTTGTCTCCTTTGCCTGGCATGCTCCTGGTGATTTATAGTGTGGCTGTGGCTCAAGAGCTCAGTGGGACAGGTCCCTTGGTGTGCTGGATGCACCTTGGCATTGTGCTGGAGTGCACTGCCAGGCTTGTGTCTCGCTGCCTTGTGTCCTGCTTGGTGTAGAGCTCTGGGAGAGATTGCAAAGACAGAGATATATTACCCCTGTGCTACTGACAGGGACCCTGCACATACAGAAATGTGGCTTTTCCAGGGTGAAAACTCAGTAGCAAGACTGGGGAAGGAATTATATTTGCTTTATCTTCCACCTTTCTTTCCCCCAAATAAGATTATCTTTTTTTATTTCACTTAGATTTTTCTTTGTCAAATCCAAAGTGGGGTAGTGAGAACTATGCATAAAAAAAAAAAAAATGAGCCCAGTCAATTTTCTTCATAATATGTTGCTGTTGGAAGGAATCTTCTTATATATATCTGTAAGAAATGGTCCTAAGATCCATATGAAGACTAGGATCCCTGCATTTTAGATAGCAGAATTCCTTTAGCTGTCCTTCATAATGTTCCCTATGTGGATTCTCATTGCTCTAGTCATATTATGGAGCTGAGCCCCAAAACGTCCTCTGACAGAGAGACTGTTTAAAGCCTTTACCTCTATCCAGCCACCATCTTATCTTAATTATGGAATCTGTTGGATTTAGAAATATTTACCCTCTTTAATTTTAGTTGAAATTAATCAACTGAAGAAATTATTATAGGCATTATGAATGCATAAATCTTTCTTCATTACAAAAACAGGTAAAACCCCTTCATTATACAAATAGTCAGTGAAAGAATTTAAAGTTTGAGTACTCTGATCTAATTTTATTATACAGGTCCTACAGAAATGAGAATTCTTCCTGAAACTTCCAGAGGTTCCCTGCCTTGTACAAAATGTGAAATTAACATACATATTTCATGGAAGATAGATAACTTTAATCCTTCTCTGACAAAGACCCAAATATTTTTAATTTAATTTTAGTTATATGGTATGATCTACTTCCTGTTCTAGGAAATCAGCAACCAAGCTGATAATCACATACTTCTGCTCACATTTTACCCTTTTTAACTGAAAATATTTCATAGGAGGGAAGTACCAGGCTTACAGGTGTGTCCAGAGACAAGGCTGTGCATGGCACAAGAGTCCCCAGTGGAGAGTCCTTTTGCTGTAATTGTTGCTAACAGGCATTCTACCAGGTGAAGTGGAATAATTAAAATGGCAACTTCAGCCAGGTATTAAAAAGATATGAAAAGGGTGGTGAAAGCCCTTTCCTGTAATGGTTTGCTATGGATGTCACAGCCCCTGAACAGTTCTTTGTTCAATAAAAATGTGTTACATCTTATTTTGCCAAGCCTTTGCTTTGCAAATTAAACACAAGACAGCCTCCTGGCAAGATTTGTATGTTTTTGCTGTGCCTTTCATATCCACAAAAGGTGTTGGTAAACTTTTCTGTGCAGTTTGTCAACACAACCTTTCTTTAGTCGTTAATCTGATCTATTTCCGCTGTGATCTGCTTAGTTACATTTTTAAATGGCATGCGGGAGCAAATTAGATTCGGCTTGTTTTCTTTGTTGAAAAATGGAAAGCACAAAATCCAAGACCTGTAATATCTTGAATTACCTCAGGACTTGTTTCTGTCATGCTTAAACAAATCTGCTACAACGGCATGGCTGCATCAGTGGTAGCTCTCTAAAGCTGTACTGGTTTAGAAATCAGAAACAGAAGTGCGTTTAAACAGATTTGGTTTTTATTTTATGATCAAAACATTTGGGGTGGGAAACAATTCGTACTTTTTCTGAATACATGAAGAGTGACATTTGCTAAATTCTACATTCTGGTTATTCTTCCTATCTTAAAGCTTTTTTATTAAGTTGTAACCACATAGGAAGCAATACTTGTCACAATATAATTGCATATTGGAGATTTGTGTAAGTTCCATACGTTGAATCCACAAGTTGAAGTTCAAAATGATACTACAGTTCATCTTCCTTTAAAAAACAAAGAAGGGAATAACATAAAACCACCCCCAAAAGTACTCAAACCCAGTGATACCCAATTATGCCCAAACATCTGAATTATGTTTTAAAGAGGAGAATTTGTCTGTTCTATGCAGTGTGTAGAGTCGGTAGGTTTTTCCTATGTTATTTCTTATCCCTGTCTTTGTGTGGGCTGATAATATGTCTGAATCTTAGAGAAAGAAGAAGAAGACAAGGAAAACAGATTTTGTGTTAATTGGTAAGTGAACTGCAGTATGTGTATCTAGCATGAAAGCAGCCATTGGAATTGCTGATTTGGCTATCCATTTTGTTTCTAGGAACTGACAAATGTACAATTTGCAATCCTGTGTAATTATGATCTGATTCTAGAGTACTGTAATTTCTACCAGTATCTAGAAATATATAATTTTAGCATAAAATTTCAGTAGAGAATGTGCAAGGATTAGTGGCACAACCTTAGTGAGAATTACACTGTTTAATTCCTTGGATATGATGCTGGCATTGTGTCCTTTATCTATTTTAAGAGGTCATATTATACTGAAAATCTGTAGCAGTACATGAACAGCAAAGGATACTTGTGGCTTTGTGTGAGAGCTGTCCATCAATTTATAGAACATGCTTTATATACCCCTTTTGCTTAGCCACTGGCACATGGTGAAGGAAAAAATGGATGCTAAAGTAAAAACAGTTTAAAAATAGTAGTTTGGATAAATGCTGACATCTTTTTGATCTATTTCTTTTGGATATTTTGTTACAAATGACAGCTGCTTGCCAGTTTAAGAAAAACAAATACTTAGAACTGACACAGCTTTTTAAATTTAATTATCTTTTGTGTGCTTCATTTTAACGACAAGGTTACTTTTTTTCCATGTAATGTATTTGTGCAAATCTTAGGACTTTTCAAAGGTAAGAATAAAATGCATCTTAGTGTCTTTTTTTTTTCATTATTCCTCCTTGGTTACTGTTTGATGGCACTGGTGAATATTTGACAAGCAGTTTAGAAAGGAAAGATAAAAATGCATGATTGTTTAATCAGCCATTTATTCTGATGTTTAACATTCTGTGTGCTATAAGCTTTTATTGTGCAAATACTTAGCCATTTGAGCAGGTCTAGATGGCAATATTTATGTCCAGCATTAATAAGTTATGTTAGTCAGTTCAGGATCAGAGCCCTGAAAATTAGGTGATGCATATATCAAACCCTGTTTGCAGTCTGATTTAAATGAAGTAAAAATTATTTTCCAGAGTCTGAAAAGCCTTGCCTGGGGGACTGACTTTGCTCTCGAGGAGTACCACACAGAGTATTCATGTGACAGCGTTTTAAGCATTTTAAAGCCCAGAACAATAATTTGAAAAAGGTAGTTGCAGTTATAAATATGAATTAGTTGGCTCATGATCATTAGCTCTTAATTTTTCAGTGATTTGTTAACTGTGTTAGCTGTAAGCTGCATGCAGCAGAGGAGATTTTCAGCTGGAGAACCAAAGCTTTTTGGGGACACAGATTCCACGTTCTCTGAAGCTGTGAGTCTGGGTGCTATCTTGACTCCTCTGCCATAGCCTTTCTCATAAGTCTCATTTCTTGCTGGCAGCACACATTTTTGTGTGTTGTATACATCTCACAGAGCAAAACTGTGTGTTTCAAAGGAATCGCTCTATCAATTAACTGCCCAACAGTGAAAGAATCCAGCATTTGAGTCATACCAGTTAATGATGATAATTTTACAGACTGTATTAAAAAAAACCCAGTTTTTCTTTTATATATATAGACACATATATCTATGCATATATACTTAAATATGAGGAAATAATGTCTCATCTAGTTTCTGTTGAAACATCAAGCTGGATAGAGCAGATAACGTATCACTTTTCTCAAGCTGTCACACTTCTTAATAATGAACTGCTTTTAAAATATTTTTCCATTTATACATCACTGTAGGAAGGCATTTCACTTAGCTTTTTTACATTACCACACAATGTACTATGAAGTGTTTTCACTTAGCTTTTTGTAGCACCACACAATGTACTGTGAAGTGTTGAGAGAATAATCCAGAGTAATTATTAGACTTAAGTGATAATTTCATTGGAGGTAGTTAAGGAGAACCAGATGAAGATGATTGTCAGATATAACAAAAATGGTCACAGAGTGGTCAGAAAGAAGTATAGTTGGGATTCTGATAATTCATAGTGAAAATGGAACTAAAAATACTGCAATAACATATACCTGACCTGTTTTAAATTTGACTCATTTATTTGAAATACTTAAAGGTAATGTGCTAAACTAGGGGTATAAATTCAAATTGGTGAGCATGGTTAATGTTTATGAAAAACAAAGATGATTGAATTTTATGCAATGTACATATTTTAGTATGCTACAAAAAGAGGTGTGTAGCATAAGAATACTGAGACTGTTACTTGGTGTGACACTTCCAAGTACTTTAAATGTAGTGAGTGCATTTTGCTATTAAAAGGGCTATATTTTCTTCAAGTTGAAACAGAAAAAGCATGCCAACATATTTGGGGTTAAATTAACTATAGCCAGAGTATGTAAATATGGGTTGAATGGGACAAGTTAGGTTTTTTCCCTAAATGTGTCAGAAATTACTATTTGTTCCTTTTTCTATTACAACCTATGACATGTGATTCTGTAGAGTATTATTCCATGTTATGTTTTTCTCCTCCTGTTTATTTTCTCTCTACAGTTATTTTTACTAGAGAAAGCAAACTCCCTTGGCTGGGAGTTACACACAGATGTGGAGAAAAACATTTAATGTAAAAAAAGGAAAGAAAAGCTGAAATGCATTCCAGTAGGGTTGGAAGGGGCCTTTAAAGGACTCATTGGAAAACAGGGCTAGAAAATTTGCTTTCACTGTACACAAACAAGGTGGGTTCACAGCTGCAGCAAACTCTGTGTTGTAAAGTTTTTCTGCTGTTTCTTAGGTCTTGAGAATAGATTCCATTTACCACACTTGGTTGCATACAGAAGCAAAGGAAAGGGATTAGCTTAGTTTTGAAATAGGCTACAATGCTCTTCAGGTTGTTTACTCACAGGATCATCTTCACACAGGGAATTGATAAATTGGAAGATTAAATATGTAACTTGTTTTGAAATTATCTTTGAATGCTGTAGACATCACTGGGATTGAATACCTGGGTCTCACTAAAGGGGAAGAAAATCACCATCCCAGCCTTATTATTACTATGGTTTTCTAAGATTTATTAAAATCTGAGCAAGAGTCTCTTTCTGTGCAGGCACTGTGTATGCACACTGTGAAAACAATCCTCTGTCTTCAGGAGCTTATAATTAAAAACCCCAGCCTGGAGGGATTTATACATCTTTTTATGCAATGTGAAGGGATTTATGCATCTTTTTATGCAATGTGAAGTTAGTGGCAACATTCTCATGATATTGAATTCATGGTTTTGGGGATTCAGGGTCCAGGAATGAAGATCAAGATGTATGGAATACCTCATCTGCATAGAGTGCTGTTAGAAATAATGACTTAGTTCTCTTTGTAGGGAACAAAATAGAGGCCAAATGGTGTTTGCTACTTTTGTTAGCTATCAGCATCTTGCCAGTCTTGAAATCCATATCCATGTCCTTATCCATGAGATCTGACAAACTCATTTTCCTCTGAAAATGTCCAGGATTGTCAGTATTTGCTAGTAGTATAGAAGGTAATACAGAGAAAGAAGACAAACCAAAATGAAAAATCTGCTTTCCTCAGTTCCAGCAAAAGAGTACTAGGTTGGATTATAAAGATAGTATGTGTGGGGGGAAAAGTGACAAAATATTTTGTTTCATGGTTAGTATTTATCATGAAATGACATGTCTTCCCTTAGAAACTGTATTCCATAGAAACTGTAAAACCACCTGTAAAAAGGAAAAGGGAGCTTGGCTGTTTCAATTCACTAGCATCTATCAGAGTTACAATTCTTACTGTATTTTTGTTCAGTTCTGATTGTTAGAGCAGCAAAAGTAAACTAGGTAATCTCTTTTATCTAACCATTTTTAAGGAATTGATAATTTTAATATTGCTTTAAAAATACAGTAAATACAACTCCATTTTTTTCCTAAACACATGCACAGGCAGTGAGATCCATTTATACTTTGCTGCATTAGTGAATTACCTCAAATATAATCCATTTCAGCAGCAGCATGTTAGATTTACACATTCATGCCTATGTTTGTACTCCTGCTGCAGGGAGAAGCTTCACTGAACACCTGCAGCAGTGACCCTGTCGTTGGCATCAGTGTTTTGTTTGTTAAACAGTTCACCATTATGCTATAATTTAAAAGGCCAACATTGTTTCTAGGTTAATTACGGTACCTGTGAGGCTTCATTCTTGTTTCACAAAGGTGTTTCTCAGAGGAGTTAAGACTTGTTTGTTACTCTCATTTTACAGGTGTCTTGGAAGGTTGTACTGTTTGATGTACAATAGGCCCAGTAGCTGCCAAGTGGACAAACCCATGTTTCATAGAACAGGTATAGGACAGGGAGGGAAGGGAGCCAGCAGTCATCTTGTGCTGGTTTTCTCTTCCACACAGTGGCTCACAATGTTTTTCACATCAAAAAAGCAGAGGTCTGTTTTGGGTGATGCCTTTTACCTGGTCAGCAGGAATGGAATGGGAGAATCATTGTGGCCCAGGCAGGGAACTCTTGCTCTGCAGTGTGTGTATATGTAAGTGCAGTCTCCTTACCCAGACAATGCTTTTCCCTAGTTTCTGCTTGTTTAATTTACTGTTTGTTGTGGTTGGGTGCTTGTACATTAAGGGGTTTTGTTTGTTTGTGCATATATTTTACTGTTTTAACAGCTGAGATTGGCTGGGTTTTGGTACTGAGAGAGAAAGCTGGCTGCCCAGGCTGGATCTTTCCAGTGGCTGGCAGCGATGTGTTTTCGATAAAGGCACTTCCTGAAAGTTGTGTCATTTGTCATCTGGATCCATCTGCATTGCAGGTAGTGTGTCTCCAGGTCACAGCGGGCTTTTTTTTCCTTCCTAATTCGCTCCTGTTCAGGTACTTCTCGTCAAACTACTTTAAATGCAATTTTAGCAGAGATCACCCAAAGGCTATTGTGTTTTACTGCTCCATCATTTATGTTTATTAAATTCACCTGTCTCCTCTGGGACATAGATTCCTTCTCTTATGTTGTGTTCAAAGTTTGTGTGTGTTGAAGGAGGGCGAGAAATAACTCAGCTTTTCCAGTAGGTGATATTTTCATTATCTGCATTTTACTGCCATATGCTATCTTGTTCTGTTCTATGTAATTGCAGAGAATGAATCTGTACAAATATTAGTTCAACTGATCTTTCCAGGGCAGTAGTTGCAGCCCTGTAGTTCAGTTATTTAAAACATGCAATGTGCTGTAGGGAATAGTTTTGCTTTTCATCTCACTAGATCTTTTCCTGGCTGCTTGTCATCCTCACTGAAAGCTGTCAGCCTAGGCATTTCAGATCCTAAGCTGTAGTTTCTTTTTTCTATGACTACAGTTTTTTTCTGATTTTACTCAAAGCTGGATCTCATTACTTCAAAGCATATCTGAAGTATCTGCAGGAGCTCCTGTTGTTCCCTTCAGCACTGAGAGTCTCTTGGGTTATTTGCTCAAGAATGGTCAGTGTTTGTTTTTATATATAGTATAATACATCTGCATCTAACAATTGTAATACAATGCATCTAACAATATATTTTACCTGACTCTGATGGGTTTTTCAAAAATTTAGTCTAAGTAGAACATTTAGAAGATTTGATTTCTACAATTGCTGTTGGTTTCATATAACCCTATGGTTGTAACAATTGAAATCTATTTTGATGAACTGTTCTAATTAAAACAGACCAAAATGCCGGTATGGAACCATAAAATGGTTTGGGTCAGAAGGGACCTTAAAGGTCATCTTGTTCCAACCCCCCTGCCACGGATAGGGACACTTTCCACCAGATCAGGTTGCTCAAAGTTCTATCCAGCCTGGCCTTGAGCACTGCCAGGGATGGGTCATGTACTGGGCAACCTCTGCCAGTGCCCCACCACCCAAACAGTGAAAATGTTTTTCTTAGTATCCCGTCTAACTTGACTCTCTCTCAGTTTGAAGCCATTCCCCCATTTCCTGTACTACATGCCCTTGTAAGACATCCCTCTCCATTGTTCTTGTAGCTCCCTTCAGGCACTGGAATGCCACAAAAAGGTCTCCTCTGAGCCTTCTCTTCTCCAGGCTGAACAACTTCAACTCTCTCAGCCTTTCCTTATAGGAGGGTGCTTAATTTCTCTGATCCTCTTTTTGGCCTTCATCTGGACTTGCTCCCACAGGTCCATATGCTTCTTATGTTGTGGGCTGCAGAGCTGGACACAGGTGGGGTCTCAGGAGTCCTGAAGAGAGTGGGAGAATCCCTTCCCTCACCCTGCTGTCCACACTACTTTTGATGCAGCCAGGACATGTTTGGCATTCTGGGATGAGAGCTCACATGGCTGGGTCCTGTTCAGCTTCTCATCAACCATCACCCCCAAATGCTTCCCTCAGGGCTGCTCAATCCCTTCTCCTCCCAGCCTGTGCTTGTGTCCTGACACAGCTGCAGGACCTTGCACTTGGCCTTGTTTAACTTCATGAGGTTCACACCGCCCCACCTCTCCAGCCTGTCAGGGTCCCTCGGGATGGCATCCCTTCCCTCCAGTCCATCACCACACCACACAGCTTGGTGTTGTTGGCAAATTTACTGAGGGTGTCCTTGATCTCACTGTCCATGTCAGCAACAGCTGCACTAGTCCCAGTACTGACCCCTGGGAATGCCACTCCTGACTGGTCTCCACTTGGACACCAAGCCATTGACCATGACTCTTTGCATGTGACCATCAAGCCAGTTCCTCATGCACTGAGCGCTCCATCGTTAAATCCATGCCACTGCAGTTTAGAGACAAGGATTTTGTGCAAGACTCTGTTAAATGCTTTGCAAAAGTTCAGGTAGATGACGTCTGTGTCCCTTCCCTCATTCACCAGTGCTCATTTTCCATGTACCCGAGTTCAATAGGAACTTCCCTGGACTGCCACATCATCTCAAGTATGATGGGTAGTGGCTTAGTTACTCCTTCTACCAGTTCCCTCAGGACCTGCAGATGCATCTCATCAGGTGTCATGGACTCCTGCACCTCCAGGTGTCTGAGATGATCTCAAACCTGGCTTTCTCCTATGGAGAGCAGTTCTTCATTGTCCTAGTCCCTGCCTTTCCCTTCTGCATTCAGGTGGTGTGGCTGGTGCACTTGCTAGTGAAGTCTGAGTCAGAGAAGTCACTGAGTACCTCAGCCCTCTCCATGTCCCTGGTAACTAGGTCTCCCATTTCCTTCTGGAGAGGACACATATTTTCCCTTGTCTTCCTTTACTCAGCAATGTACTTAGAGAAGCTTGTGTTGCTGTCCTTGATATTTCTGGCCAGATTTAATTCTATCAGGGCTTTAGCTTTCCCAGCCTGATCTCTGGCAATTGTGTGGCCATGCTGAGGATTTGGCTGGAGTTAATCTTAACAATTATCTGCATGGAATTAAAAATATGAAAAAAATAAGAAAAAAGAAAAAAAAAAGAAAATAAGAAAAAAAATATGAATGTGTTCCTCTTGTTACATTTGCTCTCAGTTAATCTGCAGAACCGTTGCCAGACATAATGAGTGTCATAAATCTTAATGTACAAAGGACATTTAGATAAACCTTACTGGAGCAAATAGTAACAACAACCTTTCAGGAAGGTCTCATTAATTTGCTGATTTTTAAACTAGTGTGCCATCCAGGATTTGAAAAGAAAATAAAGCACTTGGTTCTGTAATTATTTGTGCAACTGCAAATGCAGTCTGCTATCAACCATCTGCCCTGCAGGCATTACTTTCAGTGCCATTTGGATCATCAGCACAGTGTATGATCCTCTGCATCTTCTGTTTTGTGGCTGGCTTGGTGCTGATACTTCTCTTACTAATATCTGTTTCATGTTTCTGCTTTTTTTCCTTATCCTTTTCCTTTATTATTTTCAGCCTTTTCAAGCATCTTCTGCACAGTCAGAAGAGGTGTTGCTGTACTCCTGGACTGGCATGTTTTTATTTGTTATGTGAGATTCACAGTGAAACATTTTATTCCTCTGAAGCTTTGCCTAAAGGAATGCAATTTCCATTTCTGCAGGAGTTTCTGGTGTCTGTACTGTCCTGGTCAGTTCAGTGGTGACTGAAGAGTCACCTGTAAGAGTAAGTGGTTGCCCTCTCTGCCCTCTGAACATATCATGGGAGAAGTCCAAGCACTGCTGTTGCTGATCTGTGCAGTAGAAGGGCAAAATAATATTCAATGTCCTTGGGTTGTTCCTCAATATCCAGACTTCTGCTGGCTTAGGTGGCCCAGCAAAGCAGTTACTCATTTTACTATAAAGAGAGGACTGCAGGTTTTACTCTAAATCAGGTGACTCAGCAGCTGCTTTAGGGTCAGAAAGCCTTGATGATTCCTAGCATGAGAAGAGCCCTTTTTGAGTGCTTTGTCTCATATATAAGTCTTTCATTAGCCTATGTGCCTGATACAATAATGTTCTCCCAAGTGGCTTCTGCTGTGCTCAGTTTGTGGGGCAGCAGACCTTGTTTTATGGGTGTTGGCATCTCTGCTGACTTCACTGCTTAGGAGTTGGTTGAATTTCACTTGTTTGAAGAACCTAAATGTGTGCCATTCCCCCTCAGAGCATGCCTTCAGCCTGCAGGTCCCTAAGCCTGTTAATGGGCTTTCACAGTAGCATTTCATCAGTGCTGGGGGAAAGCTCATTATTAAGGACTTAACAGTAACATTATTGAGTGCAGTTGGGCTTTATGGAACTACAGAGACTTTGCAGAAATTAAAAGAAGTGTAATTGGGTGAATATGACAGACGGTATCCAGTCAGCCAAGTGCTATTCTCTTTACAGGAATTTTATTTCCTGTGTTTTTGGAGACTGTAGTGTTTAAATGGCACATTACACCCATTCTTGTTCTTTTGAGTCTGTTGTGCTCTTAAGGATCCCATGACCTGTTTGTCTTGACACAGAAACATAGCAGCTTTCTTCACAGCAGGAGTACATGAAAAAGATCTGAGTGATCTTGAAGATTAGTCTGGTACGGTGTAATTTTTTTTCTTTCTATCTGGTTTGATCATCCATTGTTTTTTAATTGCAGCTCACAATGTGGCAGAAGAAACTCAAGGTGAAAACATCCCATCTAATTTTCCATTTGCTTCTGGTTCAGTGTTCTAAATGTTCAAATTCTTATCCAATTCATCATCTTTTTATAATGTGAACTGTTTGTTTCAGGAATTTTCTCTACATATATGTATTTATTTTGCTTGTGCAAAGGTCCCTGATTTCACGCAGAGTTTTTGGGTGATGCTGTTAGTAATATATTATAAAGCAACAAAAAGAGAAAAGACAAGGGTGACACTTAAACAATTTGTTAAAGTTGAGTGGTACTATGAGTATGCTTGTTTGACCAGCTGTACCTTTTGGTGCAGTTAGTGCTGGGCTGCAGAGATGTGTTGGGTGAGATTCTGGACCTTTGTCCTTGTAAAAAATTATTTTAATGGAAAATGTTCCTGTATGAAGCAGTGGCAGGAAGGAAAAAAAAGCATTGCCTTATTCATCAGGCAGAAGCAATAGAACTGCTTTACTGTGACAGATTTTTCTTTAAAAAAAAAAAACCTTAAATAAAATCAGTGACTCCATGCATTTTGGGCATTCTAATTAGAAACATTTCTTCTTAATTGCTTTTTCTTGCAATGGCTTAATGAAATACAAGCAGTTTGCATTTTCAAAGAACAAAGGCAAAGTACTTGCTGTGAAAAGTGTTATTTGAATTAAGTATTTTCAGATTTTACTTTAACTGAAATCACCCCATGTGGAATTACAGTAAAAATGTAGCAAGATGCTGACTTACAGAATCTTCTGCCTTCATCTCAGCAGTAAAGTGTGGAGCTTTCTGTGATCATGAAGTTCCATCTTTAAAACCTGATTAGTTTTGGCTTTCTCTCTAAATCTTTTTTAAGGAACAGAGATTATAAAAAGCTTAGAATACTAAAAGTCTTTCATATGTTTTCATCTTTGTTATGACATGCAGTACTTTAGTAAGCCTGGCTTACTATAAATTGAATTTAATGTTGAAACTGTTTTTGCAAAATTGATTTTGTGTCTTAAAAGGGTGGTATGAAAAAATAAAACATTGACTAAAATGTGATTTTACTTTTAATGTTTTTCCCTTTTAAAAACAGGAGTTGAGATGTTTGAATCAAATGCTGTAATTGAAATTTGAAAATAATGCTGTCTAATGATAATACTTAAATCTCTGTGGTCCTTGGTCCTGGCAACCGATAGGTACCTTTACAATAGGTAGCTATTGGCTTGACTTCTTAAATCCAGCACTAGTAACTTCTAAATGAGTGGACTGTTCAAGTTCCGTATAGAAGGATGGCTTTTTCCTGAATCTGCAAGGAAATATATCCAAGCTCTGATTTGTCAGCTGAATTTGGACTAGACTATTACTGCAGAACTGAAAGGCTGTTTGCAATATTATGTATAGTGTAAAATTGCTTTTTGTTTTAAGTGGGTCAGAGCCATAGCCAAGATGCCAGGCAGATGCATGATCCTTGATCTAATACAAGTAAAAATTAATCTTACTGGATCTTCAGGATACTTCAGCGTGCTGAGCAGATTGCTAATATGTATGCATACTCTTCAATAATTCAATTTTAATTAATTATAAAGTTATATTTCTCTATTAAATCTGACTGAGTTTCATGCTGCTCCTGGGATTTTCTAGCATCACATCAAACACGTAGGCCGAATTGTCCTAACAGCATCTCTCTCTGTCTCTCTCTTTCTGTCTCTCTCTCTCTCTGAGATTATTTCCTGCCATCTTTCAGTGACAGTTTTTCTGCTGTACTGGGCCTTTAGTTTCTGACCGTTCCAGTTATTTGGGCCACAGTGCAACAAAAAAACTGAGCAGGACAGCCTGGGTTCTCACCATATTAACAACTCTTTCAGAGGGATGAGCGATTGATTCCTTCTTTTTTGAGGAAGGACAAAGGCTGTGCCTCTGCTCACATGCTTTTTTTGTTTTCCAAAGAAATAAAAGGCAGAAATTCAGAACTGATTTCAGCTCTTGGACCCTGGAGCATCCAGGAGAATGCCAGATGCTGTGCTGAGATGATCTGCTAAATCTTTTTGCAAGGACTCACTGAAGTGTGAGAAAAAGGGTCAGTGGCACTTACACACTTCATCTCAGAGTCCTCTGCAGATGTTTTTCAAGGGAGCAAGAGCCTGATAGAATTGCTATGGAAACGGAGCTTAATAAATATTATTTATTTATGCATGCATATATTTAAACCCTAACTCTGCTTAATGGCATATCTTGGAAGTCACCCAGTTTCAGGAGACTTTGTTCGATGGAAGTTGGGGAATGTGAAATGTTGGTTGCTGGTCAGCAACTCCAAGGTCCAGCAGTTCTGCAGAAAAGTGCAGGCTGAAAGTGGAGTGTTTGTTGTTGTTGCAGAATATATAGGCTGAATTGAACCCCTTTTGTATTTAGAGTTCCTGCCCCCTTGCTCCATGCAATGTGTCATGCCAGGACATGGATGCTAGGATGGCATGTGCATCTCTGCCTCTGCAGTTCTTGGGGTCTCTGTTAGCATCATTGCATGGTTTTGTCTTTTTTTCAAGCATTGTCTAAAATGAGGAGGATTTTTTCAGGCCATTGAGCCTGAAACTTTTCACTTAGACATCTTTTACTCAATTGTTTGGCTGAAAATCTCCATTAGGGTAGTTCTACTTTCTGGCTGTGCAGCTAATACTTCCACAGTCATAATGAAACACTCTTCTGCAAACTTGATATTGTATACCATGGAAGAATATGTGTCTTCCTTCTGTAATTTATAAAATGAAGAATGCTTGGTGTAAAGCAGGACATTTTTATAACTGTGAGGGTCTTTTTTCTTTAATCTTTTTTGTGGACTATGGCTAACGCATTACTTCTACAAGAGATAGTAATTTCATACCTGAGGTACTTGAACAACATAGTTTTAATCTGTGTAACATCAGCCTTTTGTAGTATATAACCTAAGAAAAATTGTAAAAGGCTGATGCCACAAGAAATGCTTAATTATAGGTCTTTGATAATGCTGGCATTGGAAAGGGGGCATTCTGCATGCCTTTATTAGCTGTTCTGTCTACTACAGTGTTACAGTCTCCTAAAGACTGTGAATTAACACATGAGATTCACATTTTTTATGCAATTTTCATTGCAATACTCTCGGTTTTTATGTAGGTCAGAATCCAGGTAGGTTTGTCCTGGATCTTTTTTTTTTTGGCTCTTTTGGATTGAGTGATATAAGAGAAGGGGCTAACATTTTATAAAAGTGTATTGTAGGAGAAAATGAATTTTCCTTGTAAGGGGCTGTTGTTTTTGTTCTATAGCACTATTTTCCTTGTAGATGACCTATTACTGTTTAAAAGATTCAATTATCTATGTTCAATGTTTAACTATAATGTTCTTACAATAGAGACCTTTGTTCTCCAGAAAAATAAAGCCTAGTCAGTAGTTTGCTAAAGTACTTTGCAAAAACAGCGTTTTGATTTCAATGCCAGTCTTCAATATCTAATTAATGAAAATGATTGAATTCACAGAAGCTAATCTCCCTACAAGCAACAATTAGCAGAGAGAAATATGGCACTGAGCAATGCTGCTTATCTTGCCTACCTCTAAACACTGAAGTGTGTGGCAATAAGTGTGACTTCTCAGATATTCAGGAATAAATTATAGTTCTCAGAGTGCAAAAATTAGGTGGTTAGTTTTCCTGTCATATTTTTAAATACTGCTGAATTGCTGAGCAGTTCACTTACACTTCTCCCTTTTTCTAGGCTTTATATTCAAATTTTAAATTTCAGTGCTCTATGCATGGATGTTTTGCATTAGAAGAGAGTGGAAAAGAAATGAAGCTGTAGACAGTGGGTTTTGCTTTTCTTTTTGAGCGGTCTGATTATATATTTTTGTTGAAGTTTGTGTGAACCAGAGTTTTGCAATTTTTTGTGGACTGCATTTAAATCTTCTGAAGTCAAGTTTTTCAGTTAGGGCAGGCAGATTTCCATGGAACATAGTGGGAGTTTTGTATGGATAACTGCTGTGAGAGTTTCCTCCACTGGGTGCAGTTAGGTGATGTTTTGAGTGATAAATTTGTTCCAATTATGTACTCTTTGTCTTTGCAGTGTTCTGGATGATGAGGGGAGCAGCCTGCGTCAGCAGAAGCTTGACAGACAGGTAAGATTTTGGAGGAGGACCTTCTTGCTCCCTAAATTCTGAATCCTGGAGTAATGAAAACACTGATAAGTGATAGAAAAATGCATCCTCTGATTGAGGGATGCTGAAGAGAGATCTGTGGAGGCTGAAGTTAACACACAAGTCTAACTTTCATTAAAATTTGTCTTCTGACTGTGTTTTGAGTGATTCCCACTGCCTTGGACTTTGTTTAAGCTTTTGTATAATGTATTTGTTGCCCCACTGATGGAGCAGTCACACTAGCCAACAGAGGTTAACCACAAAGTTTTCATTCAATGTATTTAGCTCTCATGGCTGTAACCTAGTGGCATGGTGTGCTGTGTTGTCTATTTTCTGACTGCATTCCTACATGACTTGTACAAGGGAGTCAGAACATATGAGGGAGTTGTGTCATCGAACTTTAATGGCAGTTGAGGTTTCTGGTTTTACTTTGATTTCTGTGGTCCCCTTCTCAAAAAATGTTGCCATTTTTATAGTTAAGCCTTGTGAGTTTAATTTTATCCTTTTCTATTGCCACCATTTCATCAGCCTGCATCTCATTTTCAAATTCAAGTACTATTTATGCCATAATCTTGTACTTAATTCTGATTATGGTGGAGTCATGTTGAGGTGTTAACGTAACTTAGTGAGCTGATAGAGTTCACTCTCCATTTTTATTCCTCAGTGTTATTGCATCTCCTTCCTAGGAGCTAAAATATCACTGTACAGAAGCAAGGAAAAGGTAAGGTAATAGATAAGTAAAATCAACAGTTCAGTTCTCTGAAGCTGTGGAAGAGGGCTCAAATAAGGTCCCTATGGTACCACTGGATGCCAAAGGTTTTGGTTTTCAGCAGGTCTAGCTGAGAAATTTAAGTATTTAATTAAAAAGTTCATCTATTATAGCTGTTAAATTAGGCACATGTCCAGTATTATCACTCGATTCTAGTTTGCAATTACCTGCTTTTAATTTACAGAAACTGAAATTGGCATCTCTGCCTCATGCCCTTGCTTACTCTCCCATTGCTTCATAGCCAGCATTCTCACACTGTTGTTTTCCCAAGGGTTACTTCCAAGCACGCCCTGACAGCTGGTAGGCTGCTCAGAAAGATGTATTTTAATTATTTGCTGTTTTCAGCAGAAGGTGTTTCAGCAGTGGGTTGTTTGTGGTTTTTTGGAAAGGTTTCCTGTAACCAAACATCCCAATCTCCCTCCTGCCAACTGCCACCGCTGCGGAGCCACGGAAGGGGTAAAGCTGACCATTGTTTTCCATGCTAGGTTGCTGCTGTTTGAAGTGAAGAAACAGATGCTTTTCTCTGTCTTTTCTCCAGAGAGCACTGCTGGAACAGAAGCAGAAAAAGAAGCGCCAGGAGCCTCTGATGGTTCAGTCCAATGTGGACAGCCGGGCAAGGACGCGCAGGACGAAACATTCGGAGGAGCAGGCCCCGCTGGTTGAATCCTATCTCAACAGCAACAGCAGCACCATATATCATGGTACAGAATGCCACCTCCCGCAGGTGTATTTGCTGAGAGTCCTAGTGTGCTGCTCATTTTATGCTCAGGAGAACAAAGGCTCTTGTTTTGCATGCTTTAGTAAATCACTGATATACTTCACTTGCATCTGGGGATAAAACCATCAGAATTTGCAATTGTAGCTTAATGGGAGGGAGCAAGGTACCTAGGTGCCATTTCAGTGCTGAACTGGGAAAGAGACAGCTTGTCCCTTCTGCTGTGACTATTTAAGTTTCTTCAGGCTTGGTTCCTACTAAGTAAAGCTGATGGGTTCCACTCTGAATGTTCCTCTGCATGTAATTTTACTTAAACCTGACAGAGGTACTGATAAATTTGAAACCTATTGACTACATTCAGCTAGGACTGAATATAGTAATTTCACAGATTCTGTGTTTCTGCAAAGTCCATTAAAACAGGTAGAGAAGAACATTTTAAACTTGTACAATGTCTCCACTTTCTCATTAAAGATTACAGGATCCAGTAGGGATTGAGTCATTTCATGTGTCACACCCACAGGGAAAAAAATTATAATGCCATTTCTTTTCAAAGACCTTAATAATCAGAAATAAATCCTAAGGACATGGGGCATTATTTCATTCTGTCCTCATATCGCCCATGCTTTTTTGGCCCTCTAAAGATGGTATGGGCATACTTTTCCTCAGGATTTCCTAAGGGGTAGCTTGGGTAATCCTTGTCCAAAATTTGACTCTTGTAGATATCGTTCCAGGTTGCTAACACCTCCAAGACATATAGAGAGTAGTAATTTTCCAATTTTCTTGTTTTGCAGATCATTAAGTTAAATGTAATTCATAAGCTTCAATAGCAAAAGGTTTCCTTCCCTGACTATTGATGAGTTTGTGGGACAAGATCTGAATCAATATCTACTGATATTGATTGGGAATGCAGTTGGCAGCTTTCTGGTTGGGAATGGTGTTAGGTGGCAGGGTACATAGGTTTTGGGATTTACACATGAAATTTTAAGATGCCTTTGTGACTAACTCTGTTAAAAAAAACCAGACCAACTAGAATCCTACTCTTATACAAACAAAAACTTAACTCAGCATTCCATTCAAATTTCTATCAGTTTTACTCCACATGCTGTACTTGTTGTCTCCCTGTTGTTTTACTTTCACTTGTTGGTCTTATTTTTCCAAAAGAAAAAAGTGGGTATTTAGTAGACTAACACATTTTGCTCTGAGAAGTGCAGGGTTCAGAGTCTTTCCTCCTGGATAGCAATTGGTCGAAATTTTTAGTTGATTTTAGCTACAGAATTTACTGTTAGAATCTGGAAATTGCATTGTTTAAATGTTGAGGTTTTGGTAGTAATGGGCCTTTTTAAACTTGTTTCTGCAAGCAAATAGGATACCATAAGTGGTTGCAGATGGAGAATTATTTTTTCAACATAGTATTGTTTTAATTATTTTTTCTAATAAATATTTTTTAAATTATTAATATTTCTATTTACTGTCTTTTTGTCAGGGTCTCAGATGTAATTTTTTAACATTAAATTGAATTGTTTTCTAGTCTAAACAAAAAAACTTGATTTAGCGCAAACATTTGTTTATTTTTTAATCAGACAAAATAGAAATTTTCTCTTTTTCTTCTTACACTCAGGAGTGTATCAACGGTACAGAGTTGTTCTAAGAAATAATATCATAGAGAGAAGGTGCTGTTTACTAAATCCCTTATATTGTCAGTTGATCAGGGTTTTAATTTTCACAAATCAGAGAAAAAGATGTTATCATCCCATAATTGGTAACAAACTTCATATATGCATTAACTGAGCTAAATTGTACACCAATTTGCATCAGAGTGGACTTTCCCACTATAAGTGAGATTAACTGTGCTCTCAAGATAAAAGTGACCCTTCCTGTCATATTATACCACATCATTCATTGGAACACTTGGGATTTATTCTCCCTAAATCAGTTTGTTCTAAATTTGTCTCTCAAACCCTTTTAATGTTTCACAAGATTTCAGAGAAGCAAAGAAATATAATGTTTCTCATACTCAAGACGACATTTGTTAATCCTTTGGGACAGCTCTCCTTGTAATAAACCATGCAGTTTGCAAGAGCCACCTTAGAAGAATTTAATTACCTAGCAGGGTGTTTTATTGCCTTGTAAAATCCCTTGTTAGGCACGTTGCTTTTGAAAATACTACAAGAACCATCAAAGTGTCCTTTTTTGGTGTGGCCTTTTCTGGGAATGTGCTTAATGTCTTCGGTTCCAGTTTGCATGGTACATTTTGGGGTTTGATGACCATTTGTAACTGTGGCATTGAGCTTTAGGGCTCCCCTTCAATGAAAACATTTCTCTGTGGCAGTGTCGGATGCATGAGACAGCTGGGCTGTTTCTAAAGAACTATTCTGCTCTTTTCCGTTCATTTGTTGCTGTTATGGGCATGCTGATTCCAAGTTGAGAATGGCTCTTTGATGGCACTTGATGCTCTGCTGAATGAACTGCACTGCTTGGATGAGCATGTTTGTAAAATCAATTCCTGTGCTAGCAAATGCTACAGAAAGAACACTTCTTCCCACCTATCATCCTGCTCTACTCTCTCTTTTAGCTTGTACTGATTCTATGTAGCACAAAAGTACTTGTTGATTTCAACAAATAATTGGATGCCTGTGTGGAGATATCGCTATGGTACTTCGAGCAAAGTAGGTCAGAGATAGCATCTGAGCAATTCTCAGATGCTGGGCTTTCTGTGCTGGGAAGTTCTCCTTCATGCGCTGCCACTTCTTATTCTGATGCCATTATCTTTGCTGGGAAATTCTCCTCCATACACTGCCATTGCTTATTCTGATGCCATTAACTGTGCTGCAATGGTTCCCACATGGGCAACTCTACTCTGCAGTAAAAACTCATTTAATTCCAGAATAATCATCAGAGCTTGGACTAGAAAGTCAGTCATTCTTCTTCTGGAATAGAACATCAGCCTGGTGAGCTACTTGTGGGTAGATAGAGAAGAACACCATATTTTGCTAGTTAAGCTAATTGTGTATTGCCAGAAATGGCGTAATTTTTTTTTCTTAGATGACTTCAAGGTAGAGAAATTACATTGGTAGGACAAAATGGCATTTTATGTTCCCTGCCAAGGGTTGCTAGCAATTCCTCTGGGTACCATGAGACTTTTAAGGAGATGGGTGCTCTTCCAAGTAAGGAAGTGGCTCTGCAGAATCCACCATACACAGGTCTCCACACAGAACATTTCTTCTCCTTTGTCCCATATTTTTCACTTACAGATAAAAGTCTTCAGATACTGTAGCTTGTAAATGACTTGCATGTAGTGTATCTTTTTTAAACCCTTTTGTTGTTGACATAATGCCTAATAGACTAATAACAACAAAAGTTACCTGCAGGAACTGAGATGAATTAGGCTGAAAAGACCAACATGAGATAAAAACTCCTTGGCACTCAGGTCTGTAAGGGGTTAGCTTGAGCTGGAGTCCCAGCCAGTGGTAACACAGTCATCAGCATCTGTAGATCAGGGCAGTAGAGTTACATTTATCTGCCTGCCCTTTCAAGGAATAGGTGTCCTTCCACTGACTTCCCTGATATTGTTCCATGGCTCTAGATGGTACTATTTACAAGAAAGCCTCTCTCTCTCAGTACCAAACACAGCTATCTCTTCATTATAAACAGCCATGTAAGAATCAATAACATCTTTTTGTATTGCTATTAAATTTAAATTCTAAATAAAAGACAACAAAGGTATTCATTCACCAGAAGAAATTGAATCCTTCTTTATAGGAGAGATCACTTACATTGTCTTCTCCTCATGTGTTCTGGTTTATTTTCAATTCAGTGTCCTTCATAAGGACATATTGCTACCTGTTTGTTTATAGTTTCTTTAGAATTTTACTTGCTGTTCTGTAGTATGTCACTGTTACATCTGCTTGCTTGTTTTCATGTATTTCTACTCAACTTATTTTGTGAAGTTTGTTGAAAATCTGAACAAACATTTTAGTCTGATTTGACATTGCAAAATTCTGCTACAAATACAGTTCATTTCAATCTGGATTGCAAATGCTGAGTATTCCTGGAGCCAAATAGCATGCAGAGATACACTAATTACTGCAACAATTTAATTACATTATTTAATTACATTTAATGCAGATGCTGAAAGCCCATTTTTACAGAGATTTTACTTCTGTGAAAATGGTGAATTTCCACTGGGGAGTGATTTTTCTTTTCATAGCACTGAGGAAGGCAGAGAATTGAATGAGTGCCAGATATGCTTTCATTAATATTGCCATACTTCGTTGCAGCTGTGGTGTTTTTATATAAGACTTGAAATTAAAAATGTTTTCAATTAGATACTCTCAGAGTAATTTTCATTGCAACTTCCAATTTAGCGATTTAGATTAACCATGTGTAAAAAGGCAATGGCTTTTTAACTTTTCTCCTCTGACATTTGGCAGCACATCTAGGTGTAATGGTTGTGTGGTGTGTTAAACAGACCTGTGATGACAATTCATAGCTTTGGATTGTTAAATTTGATGTGTCATTCTGCTGTTTACCATGAATGATGAGTTTTCTGTTGAGTATCCTTAGCTGACAGCTTTAAAAGATGAATCCATTAACTGTTAATTTAAAAAATTATATATTTTCCTGTTCATCAGAAGAGTGTCTCTCCATCCCTGTTTTCCACTGAATGAGTAGGTATTTTATTTTTTGAAGAGAGCAAGGAATGTTCCTTGCAAAGGGCTGTTATACTGAGAGATCAGGCAGCACTCCAAACATCATGTGGGCAAAATACTTAATTTCCAATAAGCAGATATTCTGAAATCTTTATTTCAGCTGCAGTCTCTTCACTTTAAAGCATCTTTTTGATTTGTCAGCAGTCCTTACTGCACCAGTGCACTTCCAAAATAAACAGTGTGACCCAGCAGCAAGGAGCAGAGTGCAGTAGGTAGCAAGTGTTCCACAGGTCTTTTTGTGGTTCTTGGTATTGAACTATTTGAGAGGAAAGTTTAGAGGAAATGGCTTGAGAAACTCCCTTCTCTTTCCTTTAATGTCCCCTTAAAGTGTCTTTCAGTTACTACTTGATATTTGATGTTTTCTGTCCTGGGCAGTATCTCAGGAGGCAGGAGGTGAGGGTGCCCCCAGGACAGGAAATGCCCTGGCAGGCAGAGTTCCACCCCAAAGGCAGCAAACGGGGCAGGCAGAGCTGCCAACAGCAGTCCCAGACATGGCAAGGATGAAGCAGGGCCCTGCAGGGCACCAGTCAGGGTGGAAAAGAGATGCTGCAGTGCACATATCTCCGTTGGGCAGAGGAGCTGCCTGCAGCGCCAGGATGCTCCCAGGAGGCAGGCTGGGCAGCAGCACCTCCAGCAGAGCCCTGGGCTCAGCTGGAAGAAAGCCCATGGGCAGGGTGTGGGTGGAACCCCCCAGGGAGGCTCCTCAGGCAACTAAAGCCTAGTCATGCCCTCAAGGCTCCATTATCACAAAGTAATTATGTAATTTATCACTGTCTTTCATCTTCCCCTCATAGGTTTTTCATAGATCATTTTAGCTTTCCTTATTAGCTGTCTGCTTTCCCAAAGTCTAGTTCATTGCTGTCAACTCCTCACATGCTTCCTTTGCCTTCCCCCTCCCCAGGATTAGGCAGCAGGTACTTGGGGGTTTGGAAGAATCTTTTATTTAATTCCTTCCCTTGTTCTCTCTGAGGAAATCTTAGACCATTGAGCTTTTGATAATGTCCTTAAGCAGCACCAGGTTCCCAGGTACGTTGGATCCTTTTTTTAGAGCACTAAAAAACCCATCCCATTTTGCTTCTGAGTATTTTCAGATATCCAACATCAGCCTGGTCATCACATCACTTTAGAGGCATAAACTGCAAGGAGCCTCAGGGAATTTATTGGCAATAAGGTTTTGGGAATCTGGAATCTGACTGGAGGCTACTACTTGAAGGAGAAATATCTTTGATTATAAGTATTTTGAAGCAGGAATCAAATCTTTGCATGCGATTAAACAGGAACTAACACACTAAAGTCTTTGTCCTTATCCAGATCCTTGTATTTAACTTTTGTGTGGTTTATGTAAAACTAATGGAACTATTTAATTGCTCTGTAATATATCGTGGGTTTGCCCATCTTCAGAATATTTCTGATAGATTCCAGTGTCTTTTAAATGATTGTAGAAATATTAGACCAGTTTAGAATCTAAGTTGATTAAATAAACTAAGAATGAACAGCCCCAATAAGCAGCTGGACTGACTAAGGCTAGAACTTCACAAAGAAAAGCAACAAGCCATTCTTACAGTGAAACACAAGGGCTTCTCAAGCAACAGCAAGAGAAGGACAACAAATTCACATTGAGTTGCTAAGGTACAGCCTGATTGAAGTGTAGTTGATCTTTCTTTGAATGGTACTTTTTCTGGGTTTCACTTTTATTGTTGAGAGGATGTTGGTAAATAGAATGAATATTTGCCTTATACTTGCCTTACATACCTCATTGTCTGGTTGAGACTCTTTCTACTTAGTATTTTCCAGACAGACTGAAAGATTTTAGAATTGTTTTTTCTTTTTGTGATTTTTCATTTACTTCATTCTTTGCATAATGTACTGATCAAAAGCACCCTTTTTTAGCACATGGCATTTTTATGTGATAGAGATTGGTAAGTTATGATTCATAGATTTTTTTTCCTTCTCTAAGATCATAAGAGTGTACAAGCACTCATATCAAGAAATATGGTCATACAAATGGCAAAAAGAAATCTGCATTTTCATTCATGCTACTTTGAAACTTATTTCTTGTGTGAACTTCTCATCATGAAGGCCAGATGGAAAGGCATGTTTTACATTTTCATTCACTCATATAAATATATGTGGGTAACTTACAGTGTTGAAAAAGAACTTGAGTTGTCTTCATCATAGTTTACTAACATGCTTATAAACAGCATCCTGTTAATTGCCTGTGCATTGTAGCTCTATCCCTGTCACCTGGAGTGTTGTCCATCACAGAACTGGTTCATGGAGAGGTTTCTTTTTTCCCCTTTCCTGAATTAGGCCATTGGTGGTGCAAGGCAAAGCTGGGACGCTGCCCTTGTCTGCCTTGACAAAGCCCTTCCATACTCACCTGTATTGTGTTAACAGACTGTTTGCTGTTTGGTCCTCTTTCTTTTCATCTCAGATCCTGAATTGATATTGCAATCTGTGCTCCCTTCTGTCTCCTGAAAAACACTTTTTTAAAATTCTTTATTAAGGTTAGTAGTCAGTACTTGATTTAATGAACATAGATGAATAATACTGAAATTAAAGTCACATAGTTGTTTTAGCTGTAAACTTGGCATTTGTCTCAAAACCATTTTTTTTTTTACAATGTATTAAGTTCAAACTAGACTGAAATGCCAGGTCTGAGAGTCCAGTGGATTTTTTTGTTTGGAATGCTGACTCACTACAGCACTTGCTCCTCCATTTTTTTCTTGTCTGAATGCAAATTCTAGTGCAAACAAATAATTCTTATGGAAAAGGAAACCCTCTGGGTTTTTAAGTGAAAATTTATTAATCTAGGGTGGGGTATATGAAGTATTAGGATAGATTTTAAAATCTAGTCTCCTGTTGTTTAATATAATGTCAGTTAGGATTTTTAAAGCTGCCTAAATGGGTATCTGTACTGAAATTAATGCATTTTTGAGTGACAATCTTTGAAATTTTATCCCCATATAGCTGCATTTAAGGTTCTTAATTTATTTATCCTCTGGTGCTGCCTATCATTGTTTTTAACTTTTTGATGTCCAGCAAGGGACATAATCATATTGTTGTATCAGTGAATATTATTTAGGGAGCCAGTTTCTCTCATTTTCATTATTCAGGCTTTCTTGCAAAAGAACTGTAAATTGTTTTATGGGCTATGTAGAGCCTGTGGAGAATGTAGGCTAGAGTTAACCTCAAGGTTTCCATCCTGCTGAGAAGGGAAATTCTTGTCAGTTTGTTAGGTAATGATCCAAAGATGCAGCAGAGGGCAGGGGAGAAGACATTTGATCCTCTGACAACGTGGCTGGGGATAAACACTGCCTCTCTGACTTGCTTCATCTCCACAAAGGCAGCCTGGAAGAAATGCTGGTTGGAGAAGTTCAAAGCTGCACATACTAATGACCAGCTGCAGAGTTGGGCTTAGAAATGGTCCTTCTTCCAACTCTCCAGGGCAGGAGAAAGCACCGGAAACAGAAAATAGGATTTTTTACTTTGCTCCACATCCAAGCCTGCTGGACCAACTGAGCAGGGGAGGCTCACAGACCTGTCCCTTTGGGTTTGCAGGCTGCAAGGATCCAAATCCTGGCTGCATGTTGACAGGAGCTTGCCTAAATGCAAGGATATGCACTGAACTGAATTTGTACAGAAAGCAAACTTTCTTTGGTATCTGTAGACAACACCAGAGAAAACATGAGTGAGTGGGTGAGCCTTAGCTGAAGTCTGCTGTTTGCCAAATAGCTAAAAGCTAAGGATGAGATGATTTAGTGGTGGAGATGGCATGTTGGGATTAAATTTGGATTTATTATAGAGGTAGTACTTTAAACATAATGGAAATGCTCAGAAATGTATCCTTTAGAAACAGGACATTCTGTGCCAATTCCTTTCATGAACCCCGGCACAGTGTCATTATCTTTATGATTTAAATCTTATTTTGCAGCCTCCATCACTTGTGTCTGAAAGGCCCATTTACCACAGATTGCAGCCAAGGTATATGCTCAGAATGGCTACTGGGCTGAAATCCTGTTCTCTGCCTCATAGAGTAAAGCAATAGAAATACTCCCTTCTCTGTCTCTTGGAGCTCCCTCACTGAACTTATTATCAGATACCTCTTGCTCAAAGTTTTGAGGCAAAAATCAAAAAAATCAGGGCTTTACTTGTAAGATGAAAGAATGACTGGCAAGATAGAGAAAATAAGTCTTTAACTTTGCAATTGGTAATGTCAGAAAGTTTCATCCTTTGCTGATTGACAATTGCTGTGGAGCAAATAAATGGTGCTTCTGAGTGAAAAAATACAGCCAGATTTAAAATTGTTTAGAGAACTGCCTGGCCATTTATTATAGGTTATTTGTAAAGTACTGAATTTAATTATAACATGGATTACCATCTTCAAAACAATTGAAGAGAGACGGAGGTACAAATATAGCATAGGTGCTGGGTTGGCAAGTCGCACCTATTTAAAGACTGTGGGGAGCTGACTCTGGTTCCCTGCACAGTCTGAGGCTGCCATGCCTGTGGAGGTAAAACCCAGTGTAGTGTCTTTTATGTGCCATTTCCCCTGTGCACTCACTCCTTTGATTTTGTCCTATTCATTTCCAGTGCTCCTTTCCACTCAGCAGAGGGATTGCAGTCCTGTGATTAGTGTTTGACAAAAGCGGACATGAAAAATTGGGCAGTGACAAGCTCTTTCTTTGGATTTCAAGTCTCTCCTCTAATAATTTAATGTATATTCTTTGTGGAACAGAACCCTTCCTCTGCACAATGAGAAAAGGAGCGTGTGTTTGAGTGCCTCAGGTGCCTGCTGTGTTGTGAATGCAATGCTACTCATAACAGATTGCTGTGCTGGGGAGGGTATCAGCGGGTTTGGGAGCTGCAGTCTACATAGACATGACTCAATCTGTTTCATCTTTCTCCTCTGAGAATCTCCCTGGCATTTCTATTTCTATTTGTGTGCTTGAAGGATTTGCTGAAGAGGAAAGTTGCTTCACAGACCAGAAGCTTAGGGAGAATTTTCCCCTTCAGAGAGAGAATAGTGTCAGTCCACACGTCATTGAGAATCATTTAGTCTGTTGGGCATTTAAGAAGCTTGTCTGGATATTTTAAAAGTAATTTTAGGGCAACCAGTTATTTCCCATAATGGTCCTTAGTGGACTTTTTTTATCCTTTTAAAGAAAGCACTTTAGTTTTGGGAAAAGGAAAGGGTAGGAGGCCCATATGCCAGGGAGAGAAACCATGGCCACCACATGAAACCAGTGGTGCTTAGCACTTACCAGTGACCAGCAGCCAACCCCAGAATCTCTTGGTGCCCATCTATAGTTTGGGGGGTGAAGTTTGACAGTTTATGCATTTCACGAAGGCAATTGTGATATTTGTCTAACTTAGAGGTTTGGTCTAGCCAGAGGAAAGAGTTATGGTGTGCGTTGCTTTCAGAGACTCAAATATTGACCTCAAAGTGTGTCGTGCTTTTAGGAAAATGATAAAGCCTCTCTTTACTTTGAAAACAAGGAACACTGCATGAATTATGGTGATATTCACAGTTTATGCCACGCGTATTTTGTAGAGAGACCTTCTAAGGAATTAATCAATTTGTGTATGCTACAAAGTAGGGAAAGTTTTTAAATTCAGCTTGGATATAATTTCACCCTAAAATGCATGGCCAATCTACTCATCATGCTGTGTTACACGACTGTGCAAGATGTGCTTTGAAAGTAACCTTCAGATAATTCCCTGTTAGGATGTAGCTTTAGGCATGGATGCTACAAAATAAAAATAAATTTTTTCTGCCTTCATGCTGCCACTGTTGATGTTTATTCCGGCAGAGCTTTATTATGAGGAAAAATGTTTCTACAATAGCTCAGTTACACAATAATATTCTGATGTCACTTTTGGACTGGAAATGATGAGTTGATATATTATTGTGAAGAAGAAAAATGTAAGGAAATATATCTCAGCTAACCTAACACTGAGATTTTTACTCCAGCTTTGCAAATTCTGGTTTACTTGGCTGTCCTCACTGCATGAATTGTCTGAAATACCAAACTCTGCTATGTTCGCTTTCTTTTATGCCTTAGTGAAGTTCTCAATTCATTCTCTCGTCTCTCTCTGTTTCTCTCTTCTCTCTGTTTATTTTCTTTTTTGGTGGGGTACCCTGAATTTCTGAAGCAGTGCAGGAGGCTGAACAGGAAGATGCAAAGGTGGTAGTCGATGCCCAAGCTCCGAAACCAACTAAAAAAACCAAGGCAGCAGCTGCGAGCTGTCAGAGTAGCAGCACCAGAAAGGAGAAAAAAGGGAAACACAAAGGTTAGCTGCATGCAGCTGCATGTCAGATATTAAATTCATTGTTTTGCTGTCAATTCTCTCTCTTGTTTTTTATAGAATTTATTTGAAAATATGAAAATTGTCTAAAAGTAATTTCCTGAAAGTGTATGTGACTAGGTTGTGTCTGGGCATGTACAGCCTTGGAGTCAAAAAATTTGTAAATGGAGTCTTTTCCAGAGGAGAGTCCTTGTTCAAATTGCAGAGGAGGAAGAAAGTTCTGAAGGAAAAATGATGGTGTTTTCCTGCAGTGGTAAAAAGAAGAGAATTATCTTAGAAGAGTGTGCTTTTTTAGATTATCTGAAACTAATCTTGTTTGGAGAAGCAGCCTTAAATTGCAGCTGCCTCTGTCCAGCTTAAACCTTCTGAATGAGATTTAAACTATACAAATTAGAGGTTATGGGGACATTTTGAAAATCAATTAAACAAAACTGAGATAACATCCTCAAAGGGATTTTTCATGTTATTACTTCAGTTATATATATATATATGTAATGTGTGTATATATATATATATGTAATGTATATATATATGTGTATGTACACTCACAGAAAAAAAGAGGCTGTTGTACCACATACAGTTACTTTTTATGTGGTGCTGAATGACTAATGAAATGAAATAACTTTCCAATAATTTACAGTTCTTGAATAAGGCCACTGTAACACTGTCCTGCTTGTATTCCTGTCTTGTGCATGTCCAGCAATTTCTCCACTGTTGCTTCAGTGAGAAAGTAGTGTATATCCTTGACAAGTCTTTTTAAAGCTAGCAATGACTAATTAGGTAAATTATTGAGGTCAAAGTATTGGGGCTTATCTGTAGGGATTTTGCAGGACTTGAGTCTACCTTAGTCAAGTCCTTTGTGTATTGCAGCTTAATTATTGAGATCTAAATCTACAGCATTTCTCTGTCTGTAGTTCTTCTGGCTGCAAGGGAAGCTCTAGGTTGTACAGGCTTTAGAGCCTGGGCCTGAGCTAAAGGCTGTTCATATATTTGAGGAAAGATGGTGTGTGTCAAAGGGGAAATTAACTCAATGTTAAAATTATTGGTAAAATAAATGAACAGAAAGTGAACATTTTCCAGTTTAATGTAAAAAGTAATGGCATTCCAGCGTGGTAATACAAATGACAAATTTTATTTTGAGGTACATCTTGCTGAAGAGTAAAAATTCTTTTGCTAGTTTAAAAGAAAACCTGAAAGGGAGCAGTATGTGAGTTAATACTTATATCATGGCATAGCCTTGAGGCTCTGTTTTATCTCATATAATACCTCTTTTGACATGCCTGTGTCTGTACTGTGTTCAGAACTGAAGATACTGTGCTGCGCAGTTTTTTATTATCCCACAGCAGGTAACACCTAGTATTTTACTCACATGCCAGTTACAATTTTGCTCATCTTCTGAAACATCCCCCAAGCAGGCAAACGTTGGCCTATGTTAATAAAAGCAAGTTGTGTCAGTAAAAGTGAAGTCACTTTGTGTAGACTGAGAACTTTGGCATGCTGACACTGCTCCATGTGTTGGGAACTATTATTTTTAGCCCAAGAAACCTCAGCCTGCTGCAATTCTTACTGCTTATCCTGCTGTGCTATGGGAGCTTTTCCCTGTCCTTCAGCATTTGCCCATCAGTTCCAAGTTTTCAGAGAGTGGAGGTGTTATTGATCAATTATATGTCAATTACAGCAAAGAAAATGCTGAGTATCTCCTCTCCTGAAGTTGAGGTTGATGATTAGAAGCAAATAAAAGCCAGTCAAAGTACGTTCAGAGCATTCACATAGCACCTCATCCAGCTCATCTACTTTTTCTGTACCCTGGGATTTAGTTATTCATTCATGTGTAATTTTACCTTTGGAATAATATATGGTTTACCTTTGACAGTGTTGTGAACTTGGGAGGATTATGACTGGATTTCCAGTCTTCCATCTTTATCAAAGCTGCAAAACAGTTTTTTATTGGATGTAAAAGTAAAACTAAATGCATCCTTAAAATTCCAGAGGGATTTTGCTGATAAATCCACTACAGACAGCTAATTTTGACCTTAGGAATGAAGAAAATGCAAGTCATAAAAGAACCCTGTTGTGGAACTTGTATTACTTTTCAGTTACTTTTAAAAATACATGTGAGTATTAAGGAAAGATTTATTTATAACAGTATTGAATGGATTTGCTAATAACTTCAGATCTAACTATAAAAATGGATGAAGGGGGAGTGGTTTTATGCCATGTTTTAGCACAAGAGATTTTGTTGGGGAGAGTTCATTGGTAATTAGAGCAAATCTTGGAAAATTTTAGGTTCTGCTTTTAGCTTTGCAATTGCTTCAGGTTTGTCTTCACTCTGAGTGCAACCTTTTTATGTCCTGTAAATGACCAGGATGAATGCTGAGGGGTAAGTGCACTTAACATGCTAAAATAGCATTTTAAAGGGTTTTATTGGTATTTAGCTATGGTGGGCCTTCCCTTTCTAAGCATAGCCCAGCTCTGTGTTTTAAGAAAAAATGAACACTTAGACCAGATCCTATGAATAAGAAGCTAATTCAGAACAAAAAATTGTTGAATTATACATGAGTTGGAGCTGTAGTGTAATGACTGCACTCTGGTTTTAGATGTGTAATGCTTTTTTAAGTGGCTTGAAGAGTGATGAAGCTGTGATCAGAACAATGTGCTGAAGACAAACGCGAGAGAAAAATCAGGTTTAATGAGGTTACATTGGCGTAGGAAAAGCAATGTAGGTAACTGCTCATGTCAGTGCACTTTGTAATTCTGTGATGGGTAATATGGTATTCAGCTTTTTTTTTTTTTCTAAATGTGTGATTATTACTGGTATTTCTTAATGGCAGTGTGCACTGTGCCTATTTTTAAAAAGAACCATAATTTTTGTGGGACAGAACCTGTAACTGCAGTAAATTGATGACATTTTGTAGTAGCTTAGCTCATTAAACTGGTATTTCTGAAAGCTTCAGTCTCACACTTTATTGCTTGGCAAAATATTCAGTATTGGAAAAAAAAAAAAGCCCAGATGTAACAAATGTATATGTAAAATGGTTGTCTTTCAAGTGGAGATAGTGGATTAAATTCTGGTTTGATTTGTGGCAGATTGGGGTGATTCAGGATAACAGTGAACCCAGTGTACAGCATCACTGGGTGGTTCAACAGAAAAATCATGCAAATTAGGGAAAATATTTGCTGCAGGAACCTATGAAAAGTATGCACCCTACATAATATTACAAAACTAGAGCATGTTTAGCTGTCAAAGATCTTGATGAGTCTTCAGAAAAGAAGATTTCATTAAAGTATTACAGGTACGTAGTGGTGTCATTACTTTGTTTGGAAAGGTTTACAAAGAAGTTAATAAATATACAGGATAAAGTGAATTTTTTTTGGCTGTGTGCAGGGAATGGGGCAAATCAGGGAGGGAAAATGGAAGTTTAAAAAAAACCCAGAAAAGCATGAGAAGCCAGGAGTTAATACAAAGTGAAATCTAATATGAAAATCCAGGAATCATTCTGTGAAAAGTTATTGGTGGTTGGTTGGGTTTGGTTTTTCTTCCCAAAACTCTTGCACTTAGACTATGAAAGTACATTCTAGGAAAATTCTAGAAGATTCTGCTCTGAACTGCCATGGACGACATAAATGAAAATTTGTTTCTTGTCAGTGAAATCAGGAATCTGAATGTGTTTAAAATATCAAAATAAGGAATAATTTCACAGAAATTTTACCTTAAATGTAAGTTGTACGTTGTGTATTTCCTGCTGACTTTCTGGGAACCAGGAAGCCAAGGAGCTGCTCTGACACACACAGCTTTTCCTGCCAGGGTGGCTATTCCATGTTTTGATTTGATTGGCTTCTGTGTTTCTTCTCTCTCTTTCACGCCTGTCTGAGTGTTTTGATTTGTGCATCCTGTCCCGTTTTCCTATGTAACAAGCAGCTACATTAACACTGGCTGGCTCAGAAAGCAGCAGCAGTTGTTGGGTAAGGAGCATCATTTCTCACTGTAGCACTTCCTTTCTGATGGGGGAGGGAAGTTCATGTAAAGCAGATTTATCTCAGCTTCCCTGGGCACTAAATAAAAAGGGTAGGAGGAACAACGAGTGAATTTCCACTGAGAAAATTCTTTTTATTTCTAGATCTGACTAACCTTTCAGGCTGTGCTTTGGCAACATGTGAACTTGATTGTGAAGAAGTAATTTTGACCTCCTAAGGATAAAGGCTTATGAATGTACAGTTCCTGTTTACTGTTTTAGATTTCATCAAACTGAATATAGAGCGTTGTGCTCAAGTACTTTGCTTTTATTGTCCTGATCTGGTGCTAGCAATAACCCAGTGGAGGTTTGGATTAAATCACCTCTAGACATCCTTTAAAAAAAAATTCTATTTGCCCCCTTTCCCTCTAAACAAATCCCTTTGTGATTTTTCAGTTGCTTGAACCCTATCAGTAGATGCACAGCCTCTATGAGAACAGGAATATAATGGGAAATGGCTTAGAAAATATTGACAGCAGGGTTAGCCAAGTTCTCTAAAGGATGGAAACTGTTTTGGTGTCAGATCTCCCTAGGATTCCCTGTCCTTGATGTCAGAGCAGGCCATCCTTTAAAGGGTTGTGCTGTCATCCCTCAGCTGGAGGGAGAGCTGCTCTGCAGAGGTCTTGAATAGCATTTGCACCTAGAGCCTTGGGTGTTATCCACATGGATATGACTCCTTTGTCAGTAACTGAGCTCAGGAAATGCATATTCTCTTCCAGAGGCATCCTGCCTGACCTTGGTCAACTCTCCAGGTCTGATCTCCAAGGGGTTTAATCATATTCTTAATCTGTGAGCAGTGGGGCCA
The DNA here is from genome assembly GCA_003676055.1 of Chloebia gouldiae. Taxonomy (NCBI): domain Eukaryota; kingdom Metazoa; phylum Chordata; class Aves; order Passeriformes; family Passeridae; genus Chloebia; species Chloebia gouldiae. The sequence continues at coordinate 45,016,325 of QUSF01000004.1, forward strand.
GCTTCATACATCAAACTTTTGCCTTAAATGCTCTATGAAATGAGAACAAGAACTTCCCTGTCCTGCAGCTCTGCATTTGTAAAGTAGAGACAGAATTACTTTCTATGCTATGTTCATTTCCTGATGCAAAATCTTGTTTGCCATTCAGTAGTTTAGATTACCATCTTTTAATAGATTGGTGCTGCCTATTTAAAAATATTGTCTAGAAGATTTATGTCTAAGAGAATACAGGCATTGATGAATAGTAGTTTGCAGGCTATAAATGCAATGCTCATTTACTGATGCTTTTCTTTTTTCTCCAGTATTGCTTTGTTTTCATTTCTGGTACCTCTGGTTTTCATTTGAGATATGATCATGCCAAAGTGTACCAAAAAGCCTTTTATAAGGGACTGGTATTCTGAGGGTAGTTCCAATCTTCTTTCCTTTCTGCCCTCCTTCACATTTGCCTCTGAAAAATTCCCATTACTTCTTAGCAGGTATTCAAGTCTATGTCTGTCAGACTTTCTCCCTACCCGATTTTTGGGAAGTACTGTAAAAAATGCTGACCATAGCAATAAAAACTTTTTTTGGCACAACCCACTCAGCTTCTTTGCCTCTTTTGGCTATGTCCTTAAGCACAGAAACTATAGATGAGTGGTTTGTTTTATTACAAAGACAACCAATCTTCTAGGGAGTTGATGAAAAGGAGTCAGTTTCACGAAGAGGGGGAGAGATCCACCTTGAATATCATGGTTACACAAGCTTGGAAGTGTTTTCAGATGTTTGTGGGTGGTGGCAAAGCTGCCTTTTGAACTATGGTTTACAAAGATGCATTTATACCTCGTGATACAGAAAAATGTGTATGTATGCCTGTACTTAATCCCATTTTACACATGCATATGTAGCTACAAAGATTATTCACACACACAAGTATTAAGTAGCTAATGCTGCATTTGCCACCTACAGTGTTCTAATGCAGTAGAGGTTTTTTCTTTTCCTCTTTTTTTAAATCCTGTCTTGCTACATATTTCATTCTCTTAAATGTGCTCACCAGTGGAACCATTCCTAACGCTTAATACCACACTCTACCAGTGATGCACTCTTCAGAAGACTGAAATTGATTTTTGTTCTCTAAAACTGTGACCTGCCAGTGTAGCCTTTGTCTTGACTCCTAATAATACACAATGTTCCTGACAGCATGGGATGTGAGTGCAGATGTTCTGCAGGCATTGGAAAAAAGCAGCCTGAGTGCAATCTCCAGTGCTGTTGAAGGCATTTAATTTGCTACAGATCAATGTCTGCTTTGAAGAGGAATAATTAAGGTGTTTTGTTCCTTCTCAAAGGAATTCTCAAAATTAGGTTTGTATCATCCAATGCTTACTTAATAAGGGGCTAGGTATGATATGCATGAGGCATCATGTAAACTCATGGATGCTAAACACTTTTGAAATTCAGAGTATTAAGGTAACAATCTATCTTTAGGCAGTGACTTAATGATAATGGTTAATATTGTAAAGTTGTTAAAAATACCACAGAGAATCTGAGAGGCTACTTATCTGTTCTAGAGCACCTTTGCAGTGGTGCTTCTCCTAGGATAAATTTTAAGACAAATACAGCTATCTTCACTGCCATATTATACCTGCAGCATAGAAGATGATACTATTCATTCTGTAGCATGCAGACCTACTTCTGAAATTGTCATCCTAGCAAGGTCACATGGACATTTCCATGGACATTTCCAGGACTTCCATAGTCCTTCAAGGTTAGATGGACAGATTATTTATGTGCTGTTAGTCGTTGTTAGCTTTGCTGTGAGTAAATCACAATTTGCATACTTGTTGCAGAAATCGCCAGGGTCTGTGTAATGCAGATGAAGCAATAACTCCTTGTGGTCTTGAACTCTGTGGGTTTAACACCTCTGCAGTGTCAGGCTGCATCTCGTTGGGTGGTTGCACAGCCAGTGCTGTTCCTGGGGATATGAACCACTCTTTTTTCCACTTATGCTTTGTATTGCAGTGACAGTGACAGCAGATATTGCAAAGTACAGTTAAGTGTGCTAAATGTATAATCCAGCTTTCTTTTAATGCAAGTTGACAGCTGCTGGCAAAGCAGGATGAAATGGTATTCTTGGAGACTTCTGCTACAGATCACAGTTCAAAAAAAAAAAAATCCCAATCATTGCAATTCCTTCTCTCAGGGTTTATTCAGCTCTGTTTGGTGTGAGAAGCACCATATTCCTTTACTGAATTAGATTTCTATAGTGCTTGCTAACTCTTCACAATGTTGCTTGCTTATTAACAAAAAAATTCACAACAGCAGCAGTGTACAGCTCATGCTATTTATTATATCTGTACATGAAAATAATACCATTTTTATAGATACAGAAGTGCATTTTTATATAGCTGATTTAGTAACATATTTCAGCTCTGTGTCTTCACTGAAAGCTGAAGCACATTTGCAGTCTGATGTTTTACCTTGCTGTCCTGAAGAAACAAAATTAAGTTGGCTTGTGGTAAGAACACGCCCCACCCTTTATTTTCTTTTTCTCTCTTTGGAGGTGATTTACAGCCATAAGGAGGTAAATAGTGTCTTTCTGGCTGTGGTCAGGAGTCACAGGATCACAGCATGGCTGAGGCTGGGAGGTGCCTCTGGGCACTCTCTAGTCTCTCATCACTGATCACAGCAGGTTTGGGATTTAAGCATCTCAAGAGGATGGATGTTCCAGGGAATATGTAGTATCTTCCTTATAGTTTTGCCCTGATGCATTAACTGTATGGAAATTTTGCTAACTCAAAAGGTGTATTTAGGCTTGTTAACATGCTGCCCCTCTGTTGGACACACTGGCAGATCTACTTGTGAATTTTCCAGGTTTTTGAAGCTTTAAAGTATTTCGTTATAGCAGTGGTGTTTATATGGGGATATGGCATAACCTGGGACTCAGGTTCATCTGTTTCTGGATCACCTGTATGCCCTTATTAAAATTTTATCTATTTTCTTTGCCAGTTCTCTCCAGTGTGTTTCTTTTCTGCTTGATTTTTCAGTCTGTCTGGTGCATGGGTAGGTATGCTTTGGGGTGAGGAGGGCACTAGTGAAATCCTGATCCTCTCCTGGAGATTTGCCAGTGTAGTGTGTGGGAAGTAAAATGTTTGCCTTGGAGGCTAGCTTAGTCTTGTTTAAATCTAGAAATATTATTGAATGTGAACAGCCAATATGTGACTCCTAGAAAAGCTGCTGTTTTTGTGACTGAGCAATTCTCTTTTCAGTAACATCTTGACACAAAGACAACTTAGGCTTTTGCTGTCTCACAGGAATTGATGGCCCAGCTGCTTTTCAAGATGATGTTCAGAAGATAGGAAGTCAAGTGCAGATTCTCACTGTTGGACAGTCTAGCCATGATGAAGATGATGGCGAGAAAGTGGCTACTGGCCAACAACAGCAAAGCAAGCAAGATCTTAGAACAGCAATGCAGAAGAAAGGTAACTAAAGCTTCCTTCATGTTCTCACTGCTTGTTTGATGGACAATGACTCAATTTCCTATTCTCACTGTCAACCCTAGTCTAAGCACAGTTTATTGGTTCTGGGTGCGTTCTCCTCAGAACCTGTTAGGCTCTATTCTGCTTCCTAAAAAAATCCAAAATCCAAACCTAAAAAAATATAAAACAATTAAGTTCTCTCTTGCCCTGAGGAACAAGAGCTCTGCAGGTTCTCAGGGATATGACTTCCCCATCTGCAGGGCAGTGCCGTTATTAAGGTACCAGGCAGATGCCAATGCTCACATCCATCTGTTCACATTTTCATAATGTACAACTCTGGAAATCACTTATTTGATGGTTAAAAACCAGCACAAAATAGCAACATTTGAACTAGAATATTAATTTTTGTGGTGGGGTCAGTTACATATTATTCATGTTTTCGTAGTGTCTGTTTAGGATTGCAGAGGTGAAAAGTGCACCACATTCTGCAGCATTTCCCACACAGAGTCTTCAAATGTTCTGGAATTTATTTTTCTTTTTACAGAGGCATGCATGCTTTGGGAGATAGATTGTGTATGTACACATTCATGCATCTGCCTCTTCCTTCCTGCACTGTTATCTCCCCTTAGACATGAACTGTAGGAAGGAAAAAATAAAAATCTCCAAACCTTAACAAAGCGTTTTCTGAAGACATTTGCTTTGGAATTGTTCTTCTTCAGTGTACAGCTTTTGAAGCAAAGATGGCTCAAGCCAAGAGTGCTCTGATGCTTTAAGAATAAACTCTTTGTGTATAAAGAGCAAAATGTAAGTGCAGACTTGACTCATGTAGAATGGACTATTCATACCTAAATGCTGCCTCTTGTCTGCAGAGCAGTTCTCACTAAGATTCATTTTTTCTGGGACGTTACCCTGCAGATGTGAGCAGCTCCAACTGAAATGGGCAGATTTTCTCTAAGTGTGCTATTTCCTGGGCATTTGAGTTGCAGGGGTGTTGGGCATGACTAACAAGTTCTGATTTGTGTGGTGATTGTGTTGCCTTAGACCATGGCTCAGAATATTTAATCGTCCGGCACACTACTCATCTAAAGTTGATTGACTTAAAAAGTACCCACAGACTGCAAATTAGGTCACAGCACTCAGATTTTTACTCTGAGGGACACTTCTGGATTTGTTAGTTTTTTGCCAGGTTATCATATATTTTTATTCTCCCCAAAATTGTGTTTAATTTTTAATAGAAGCAGAGAGTGGAATTTTTTTTTTATTTGAATAGCTTCTGTATATTGTCAAATATATGATATGACCTTTCTTACCAGGTCTGAGTATATTCCTGCTCAGAACAGACACTGCTAAGAGTGAACCACTACTGTGTTTCAAGTTGAGATAAGGGGGACACTTTTATTTAAATGGGAATACTGAGGTTTATTTGTCTTTATTAACAGCAGACTATGCTGGATGAGACACGAAGACAGGTACTAAAATAATGCCAGCAGCATCCCTGTAAATTGTTTTTACTATATGAGTATGGTTTCCTGCTTGATACCAGCAGAGGATGCTTGTTTTGAGAAAGTTTTGAGTATCCCACCATTAATATGATCCTTTATGCAGAGATAAAGCTCTCCATGTGTATTCCCACTGCCATTTCACTGCTTGTGGCATGTCCTTACTGGCGTGTGACCTGAAAAGTGTTTAGAGTTGCTGTCTCCCATCAGGCCTTCAGAGTTGCTGTCTCTCATCAGGGCTTCTCTTGCATGGAATAGGAGCAGAAGGAGAAGTGCACAAAGATAAGGCACTGCAGGAAGGAGCTGGGGGCCCTTGCCCATGACAAGTTGAATAGGAGCCAGCAGTGCCCTGGCAGCCAGGAGGGACAACCCTGTCCTGGGGGCATCAGGCACAGCCTGGCCTGACAGGCAAGGGAGGGGATTGTCCTGCACTGGGGCAGCCTCACCTCATAGCATGTGCAGTTTTGGGTGCCACAGAATAGAAATACATTAAACTGTTAGAGAGTGTCCAAAGGAGGATGGTGAATGTCTGGAGGAGAAGCTGTATGAGGAGTTGTTGAGCGCATGTGGTCTGTTCAGCCTGGAGGAAAGGACACTGAGGAGAGACCTCATTGTGGTCTTCAACATGCTTATGAGGGGAAGAGGAGGAGCAGGCACTGGTCTCTTCTCTGTAGTGACGGTGACAGAACCCAAGGGCCTGAAGTTGTGTCAGAGGAGGTTTGGGTTGGATAATAGGAAAAGGTTCTTCACCCAGAGGGTGGTTGGGCCCTGGAACAGATTCCTCAGGGCAGTGGTCACAGCACCAAGCCCAACAGAGTTCCAGAAGCATTTGGACAGTTCTCTGGGACACATGGTGTGACTCTTGGGGTGTCCTGTGCAGGGCCAGCAGCTGGACTCCATGATCCTGAAGGTTCTCTTCCAACTCAGCTTATTCTGTGATTCTATGAAATGCTAACTGGTCTAATGGCAAAAGCTGAATCCCATTGGATTTGCATAGCTCTAATTCATGCCTGTTCTGCTCTTTGGCACTAACCTGGTGGAGAGAAACTTCTCTTAGCACATGTCTCTTTTTCCCCAATGAGTCAAGCTCTGTAATAAGACAAGAGGTTATAGGCTACTGAGTGTGAAAAGAATATGCCACTTGCAAGAAAATGCCAAATGTTTTATTTGATTTCTCCATCTGTTGGAAATTGCCATCCTAGAATAATTTTCCTCCGGTAGGAAATATTCATCCTTTTAATTTCCAAAGTGTTAATCTGTAGAGTTCCTCTCTGTCCTCACTAGGACAGAGTCAGACTTCCATAAGTTTTAACACTGAATAACTAACATGTAATCCTCACTCTTATCAGTTGCCAATATGTCTCTGTAAAGGGCAAGGAATGATCAATTGGGTCTTAGTTCTTCTTTGCCACCTGAAGTTTTGAGACTTAGGGAAGGGATCATTTTCATTTCTGGATTACAAAACAGGAGCTCCCTGAAGCATTTTTCCCTGCAGGTTGTGAGCACAGATATTTCTAAGGCTGGCACAGAATTTTCACCACTAAAGTATTGATTGGTAGTGAAATAGTGAGCACAGGTGTGGAAATAAACCAGTTCTGTCTGTGGATATGAATTATGGCTTTATTGTGCAGCTGCCAGCTGAGGAGATGGACTGTGTCCATTACCCATGCATGGAGCTTAGAACACGATTTTCCTTATTGAGAAATAATGCCTGTGATTAATGAGTGTGTGATTAATAATGAATGAATTCTACAGGCTTTGAAAATATCTGTTGACCTGTGAACTCAGGCGTCCCTTGCATAACCAGGTCCTGTTGAAAGGTTTTGCTGTCGTGCTCTGTGGTGTATGTCAGCACTGGGGGAGTTGAAGAAGTGGATAATGAGAGCTTTCACAGGGCAGCTGAATGCAATGCCAGCATTGCTTATGCTCCTGGTTTACTTTTATACCCTCCCTCTTACTTCTGGAAGTGTTTCACTATCCACTGTGCATCTGGTATTCTAAAGGGATATGCACTGAAGTTACTGGAAGCAACAATAATAGCAAAAAGCATTTTAATCCCTTTTTTGCTATCTTTTTTTCATCTGTTCCAAAATTTGAATTGAAGAAAACCATTACTGAATCTATATCTGCTGTACATCAGTTTGGTTTTGTCTGCTTGTTACAGACAAAGTCCATATTACAGAAGACTAAACTACAATAAAATCATTATGCATATCCCTGGAGCTCCGACAAAAACAGTTTAGAGAGCCTGATTTAATCTTTTGATGATGAGGACACAGTAGGCACAGGGACTGAAGTAGAATCTGAATATGAATCTGAATACTTCTTTCAATGTTATTGACTCAATATTGTGTAGAATCTATGTGTATCACTTATGTCAATCAGGTTTGAGGGTTTTTATTTTGTTAGAATTCCCAAGTAGGCCTAAACCCCACCATGCAGTGCACATCACGCACAGAAGCATTGGTGGCACAACTGCTCAGTGTGAATGGTGTTTGCTGAAGCTTCAGCTCTGTGATCCAGAGCTTTTTCACTTTATTCAAGGTATTGAAAGTGAAGATCACAGCAGGTATAAGCAGGTAGAAGGTGAATTTGATGGTGCAGTGCAGAAAGCAGCAGCTTTGTGGCCCTATCGCAGAAGCCTTTAGCCCTGTGTGGAGTCCTCTTGTCGGGTTACACTTGTTCACTCAATGAAGGGTTTGCAGAATCAAACCTTTGAATTTTTTCCTTTCTCAGATCCCCATGCAAATACATCCTGGTCCTCTTCCACCTCCCAATCCAGTCTTGTCGCCCTGGATCACGTTCCTGGTGAGTACAAAAGGAAAAAGTTAATTATGTCCATGCTGCTTGGCTGTGGAAAACTGCATTTCATTTATCCTTTTACATTGGACTTACCCATAACAGGAGTTCTGGACCAAGTGATGTTTTTGGGTTTTTTAAAGGATAGAATATAGCCTTTAATATGTGGAATCTAGAGAGCCTGAACTTGGATATGGAGTGGCTTCATCTGCATGATACTCTTTCAAAATCTAGGCCTGGAAAATGTCCCACCATTGATGCTTTTTGCTGCTAAGACCTATTTGATGTTCAAAGTTGTGTTTCCCTTTGAAATGTCTGAGGTTTTGAATTCCTGTAAAGTCAAATTTTCAAGTGCTGTAAGGCACTTCCCTTGGCCTGGGCTGATACTATTCTTTACATGAGATGAGATGCAGGAGAACATTTCCTTGATGTGAATGTTTCTTCTCAGTCTAAAATGTGCTCTTCAGCAGATCACACAGCTAAAAGTATGCTGTAAAGAGCTTATCTTTTAATTGTGAGGGTTTCCAAGTGGCTGTGCTAGGTTTTCCTCTCAGCTCCAGTTTCAGCTTTATGATTTTGTGTTGTGTTTGAAGTACTTGATTGGATGAAGATGATCTGAATTTAGTTCTTAATCAGATATTTGCTCCTGTGTCACTGGGTAGCTTGATCCTCTCTGTGGAATGGAAACTGTGATGTTTCCTGTCTCTTTTACATGTTTAGACTTCTCAGGAGAGCTGCTGTGTGACCCATGTGTTCATACTGTGCCTCACACAATGAACCACTCTCACACACCCCCTCACTCACCTGTGAGCCTCAGGGTGCAGCAGTCTGATAAGTGGTGTTTTACAGCAAGTATGGGCAGCTTTAATCTATCACTATTTCGTATAAGTGTGCTGTTTTCTCCTCAGGCATTTCAAGTAGCATGAATTTTGATGAGGAAGAAGATGAGGAGGATGAAGACAGCTCCAGTTCTTCACAGTTAAACAGTAACACCCGGCCTGGTTCTGCCACAAGCAAGAAATCCAATAAGGTAAGGGGAGAGTCCTGAAGAAGGGGTGTGCAAACCGCCATCAGCTGTGTGATTTCAGGGTGCATTCAGGACAGGTCTTCTTGTTCTGTGTTTATTATGCACTAGAGTCTCTCCAAGGTGATTTACTGTGATACCTCTCAGGCTTCGCAAGAGCAAGCAATGAAAATAATGACTTGGAGAAATGAATGGCAAATATTGTCTGAACTTGAATGAAGAGAAAGGGAAACAGTAAATATTTACCTTTCTACCTCTTGCAGGTGCTCAGAAGGATCTTTTGTTTCCATTGAGTTTTTCTGGGTATTTTCCCACCCTGTTCTCTCTGCTACAATCTGAACATAAAAATAAGACTTTGCTGGTTCAAATATTCTAAATCACAAGATCTTGCTAAACCAGTTGATGGTGCCTTGCTCTTTTATATACTGCCCTGACTTCTCATCTTTGTTAGATTTCTCTGGAGCTTAAAGTCTTGCTCCCTATCCCATTCCTTCCTTCCATCAAAGGCCACCCCTGTCTTTGAGCACAGCCTTTCTGACAGAAGTGTGGTGAGATGGGAAGGTGTGAACCAGGGTTTGCTCTGTAAGCCCTGTACAGCACTCTTGTCTGTGCAGCCACCCTGTTCTGCTCCACCAGGTGGGTCTGTACACAGAGCACCAGCAAGACAATATGGTCCTTGGTTTGACTTTTTTACACTGCAACTTCTATCAAATGCTGTTTCTTTGTGCTTACAACCTTGTAAATGGAAATTAAAAACCCCTGAATTTTGCTTATTGTTTTAGGAAGCGGCCTCAGCCCCCAGTCCTTCCACAAATGAGCCTCTCATAGCTGTGGATGACCTGGAGGAGTTTGCTGTCAGACCTGCCCCACAGGGAGTCACCGTCAAGTGCAGAATCACAAGAGACAAGAAGGGAATGGACCGAGGGATGTACCCTACTTATTACCTCCACTTGGAAAGGGAGCATGGTAAAAAGGTCATAGCATAACTTGAATGCCATAACAGTTGCATCTGAATATTAAAAAAAAAATTAATAAAAATCTGAAGGAGTCTTACAAAAAAAATGTAATCTTCTATTTTGGATACGTTTTTGCTTTCGCTAGATCTACCTACAGTCTTCCTAAGGCCAATGAGCAGTATCACTTTCATCTGCTGTCTTTCTTCATATGTCTAATCTTTGGCTTTAAATAATCCATGCATAGCACCTTTATGTGACTGCCAACAGTTGGGGCTCTCTGCATTCTGTGGCCTGAAAAGCATCTACTTTCAATTCAGTTGGAAGAGCCAGAGCAAGTTAGAATGAAACATTTAATAAAATAGATCAGATTTAATTATTTAAACTATAACTAATGGAATGAGATGTTGAGAAGTCATTTTCCTATACCAGAGGATTTTTTTTCCTGGTTTTGCTAAATCCCAGGAGATCTTGTGCTACTTTGCTAGTGATGCTTGAAGACAGACAAATTGCTTATGGTTTCCTTATATCTAAGCAGGAAGTGGTGTGTGCTAACCCCTTTAGCATATTCTAGAATACGTTTTTTTGCATTGCTTAGGTGTTTCTGTTGGCTGGAAGGAAACGAAAGAAGAGTAAAACCTCTAATTACCTCATCTCTATAGACCCAACTGACCTGTCTCGGGGTGGAGAGAGTTTTATTGGAAAACTGAGGTAAACAGTGATAAATTTAGGAATTTTCTTTATATAATGTAAAGTTTATTCGATGTTAAGAAGCCTGTAATCCACTGTGTCTTCTTAGTTAGAGGAACCAGTATCCAAGGCATGTTTTCAAAAATGTTTCAGGTACTTACAGGGTCACATGTTATTAAAAGTCAGCAGGACTGAAGCTCTTAAGTGCTCAAAGGCCAAATTCTCAAGGGTGTACCAGCACAACTTATCTTAATGGAATTCTCAGAAGTGCATGAGTACATTGTGTCTAGCCTCTATTGATATAAATACTTTGGAATGCACCGTTACACAGTCTGAAAATCCCTTTGGCTTTGCCTGTTCCTCAAGATCCAAATTAGTTATTTACAGGTAGTGGAATTATTTCAGAACCATGTGTTCCTTTTCTGTCTGCCCCCATGTTGTACAGCCAGTCTGCTGTTGATCCCTCCTGGAGCCTCTGGGTGTGTGTTCAGATCATCTGTGCCTGCGCTGTATTTTGCACTCCTTTCCATTGCAGTAGGAAAGATTTGATATCACTAATAGTTTTATAAAAGTCACTCCCTATATTCTAACAGAGTTTAATAGTCAGGTAGGAAAGCAGATGGTTTTGTAGCGAGTAAGTGTATTTTAAAAACCAAGCAGACACACAACCCCACCCAAGTGTTTCCTTACAGCTTTCTTGTATTTCCTAGTTTGCAAGATGTTATCAGAAATCTCCAGCATGATGATAAGGGACCTTTAATATACATTTCTGTACTGTACCTTTACATTTTTGTCACTTTGTCCTTTAATCCAGGAATTGCCATGTAGTTGGGATTAGAAATAACAACTCTCCATACTCAGTATTTGCCTTTCCTCTGGGGCCACAGTGCAGTAAAGGATAGATCTCTCAGGCAGCATTGCTGACAAATGGTGATTGGATTTTTCATTTTTTTCTTGGTAGATCAAATCTTATGGGAACTAAGTTTACAGTTTATGACAATGGAGTAAATCCAATGAAAACAACATCCAGCCTGGAGGCGAGTACCCTGCGTCAGGAGCTTGCTGCTATTTGTTACGTAAGTACTGCTCACAGGCACAGCGTGCAGGAAGGGCAGCTCGCTTTCTGAAACAGCACACTGAATTTCCTTCTCACTTATGATTATGTAAATCAGCATTCAGACTTTGATGTAACCAGGCAGCTGATCTCCACCAGAGAAACCAGGAGGCTCAGTGCAAAGCAGAGGTGAAAAGCCTTGTGCACTGAACAGGGTTGCCCAGTTCTCACCTTTGGTGAGAAGGAGGTGTTGAAGTTCTTACATAACCCTCTGGAAAGGGTAGGATCACAGCCTGCAGGCACCACCTGAGGGAACCTCCTGAACTGGGAAGAGTTGTGCACATGGCATTACTGCTCTAAAGTATGATTGTTTGCTATGGCGTTTTGGAGGAGGCCTCTCTGATCCAAACCATTGGTAGCTGACAGCTAGGTCTGCAGCAGCTGAGATTGGGATAAACACTCTAAAACTCCTTTTTACCAGGGGAAAAACCCAAGTAAAATCCAAAATTTGATTGAATGAGAGAAATCAGGCTCTTACAGGAGAGTAAGTAGCATTTGTCAGGAGCAGTGCAGACAATCAAGACTCGAAACACAGTTGCTGTTGTTTCATGATTGCTGGATGAATAACCTTTTTGGTGAGAGTGTTCTTTCTGTCCAGAAATATTTGGGCGCAAGAAACCCTTCCAGTGAAAACTGGTATGTACACTGCTACAGAAAGTTTTCTGGTTTCACAAATCAACAGCTTCAATGAAAATATCCAAGAATTACTTTTCTGAAGAGTTCCTGCCCAGATCTAATCAAGGATGCCTGGAAATCTGAAAGGCTGAGGTCCACCACATACCCAATGTATGCACAGAATGTGTTCCCAGAAGGGTGAGCTTTGGGCTGTGGGGAGCAATGCATCTGGAAGATTTACATGAACAAGGAAGCTGAGAGCCATCTCTTCCGTGCAAAGTGCTGGGAGTTCTGAAGGAGGCCAGTATTAGCTGCCAGCACATTCTCTTCCTGCTGCTTAGGATACAGTTTTAATGTGACAGATGAGCAGATACATATTCCTCCCTTCCCACTGGATTTAAAGTTCTGAGAATTTCCAAAAACTCAACTTGCAGGATTTAAAACGAGACTCCAGTATTTGAGGTTACTTTAACTGAAGTCTCAGTAGAAGCCTAGCAGAACATACATGTTTAAATAAGGTAGTTTTATGGTTTATATAGGATGGCATTCCCTGGAGCCAGGCAACTAATCTGGTGCAAACTGGAAATGCAAAAAGAAAACCAAAGCCAATTAAAAAAAAAAATTATATATTGAGAAATGTAGGCATTGCTTAAGTCAACAACAAACAATACTTGAATAGTGAACAATACCAAATAAAAAGCTCTTGTGGTCAGCAGAGGTAATTAGAAGTATGAGTGTTGGAAAGAACCAAACCATGGCCACTGTTTGGAGAATGGGGCTGAGATAAACTGCTTTTATTTGTCTGTAATCAGCAGTTTGAAACTGGTACATTTTTATAAGAAAATTACTTTTTCCACTGATATTTTGGTACTAATGGAGTAAGGCAGCAGGCTTGCAGGTGTGCTGTGGCCAGAGGACAAAAGGAAATTGGAATTGTATTTCATTTCAAACTAGCCAGGTTTGCTGAAGTGAGATTATTGTTCCTGGCTGCAGCAGAACCAGAGCAGAGCCGAAACACCCTTGTCTTAAGGCAGTATTTTAATTCCTGCCCTGAGATTTCCCCTGCAGCAAAAGTTATAAAAACAGTACCATGAAAATACCTCTTACCATCCCTCAGCTCATCTGAGCAAGTACCCATGTGGAGATCAAGCTGTACCCAATTTACTGAGCGTGACCTGCTTAATCATCTCAGCAGGTGTAATTTATATAGGCAAAAACTGGTGATGCATCTGTGGCTGACTGTGGGATAAATGTGGTGAGGGCTCTCTTTGTGTTTCAAGCAACAGGAACAGAGTTAGGCAAGGTCAGGGTTTCTTCTGGTGTTGTTGACTTTTACTCCCCTTGTGTTGGCAGCCCAGCATATTAATAAACCTGCAGCAGCACCTAATGGCTGATTGCAGAATCGTTGGCAAAATTTATCCAGGAGCAGTGAGCAGCATCTGTGCCACTGGTAGCGGGATTTTATGTGTTGGATTCCATGGTATCTCACAGTTCAGTTTGTGTTACATTCCAGGCAGTGAAGAATTTGAATACTCTGAGATGTGTCTCAGGTTTCAGTACAGTAGCAGGACTCTGTGTTCACACTCAAGTCTCAATCACTTGAATTGTGCTCCTCCAGTGTTGTGAGTTGTGCGAGTTGGGCTTTCCTTGGAATGGTAACTTCTACAGAAAATTTTAAGGACAAGGCACAGCTGTGTGAAACAAGCCCAGGAAGGAAAGTGGCTGCAAGAAAATGGGGGTAATAAAATCTCCTGGGAGTTGCTGAGATATTCACCTTGCTGCTTTTATCATGGCAGCTATTGCCACTAAAGCAATGTGCTTACATAATTATTTGAAAGTATGCAATATTCTAAAGGCAGCCCTGGGGAGAATTTCTTGCAGCCAAGTTTATTGTGAGGCTGACTGGATGGGCTAAGGCAGAGAGTGCAGCAATCCTGGGCTAAGTCCTGAGCTGATAAAAATCATTGGTGTCCTGGTTGAGTCAATAGGCACTCTGCTAGTGAGCAACATTTGTGTTCCTCTGTAAACCAAGACTGTCAGTGGCATTAAAATGGTGTGAAATCAGAATTTGGTTTATGCTCTCCTAATAATACCCTTTGTAGTCTTAAATTTCCACACACAAAAGAATGGAGGAGGGAAATAAAAGAGAAGCAGGGAGTGAGGCAGGAGGTGAGGTAATTTTAATAATTTTCCTCACATATTCCATGTTTCAGTAATGTCAGTTTGGTACTGTGAGTTTAGCAAAAGGGTAGCATTAGCCAGCACAGTGTGTGATAATTGGTGCCATTGGTAATTGCAAATAGTAACCATTCTCTTATCATATGGCAGAGGTACCAATTTCAGTGTTTCTGAGTAAACCCAAAGAATATAGTGCTGTTTTTATCCTCTGCTTGTTGGGAGGGAAGTGATTCAGCACTATTATTTAATTTTACCTTCAACAATGTCTTCAACCAGGCAGCATCTAAATTAATTATGTACAGCATAACTGCAGCTTGAGAAGAAGAAAAGCTTGTAAGGCATAGCAGAGAAGCCCAAAATTGTCAGTACTTAGTGGAAAATAAGCATAAGCATGAGTCTTTTCTTAGAACTTGTCCTCTGCTGAGTCGAGTCTCTCCTACTTATAAAATCTGCAGGCAGTCATATCAGTTTTCATCTTGCCATGATGCAGAACCAACTGAACTGATAACATGTTTTACTCTACCGAAGGAGGGGACATAAATGATTCAGAAAAAAGGCAGGATCTTTACATTAATGTGCAGAGTTAGGAAGCTAGATGAATATGCCTGGATTGATTCAGGAGCATGCAGTAAAATCATCCAATAGAATGTCTCTTGCATGCATGCAAATCTTAAATGAGTTGTGGAAAATCCCCAGATGATTTGCTGGAACGGGCAAAGTTACTTCAAAGGTGTGGTGATGTCAGAGCTGAGGGTATTTTAGGTAGGTATTTTCAGATGTTTCCAGTGGGTTGAAATACATGGATTTTGCTTGCAAAAGTAGAGGTGTTTTAATAAGTTTAGTGTTCCATGAAATCAGGACATTTTAATTAAAAATACAAAAGCAGAGACAGCTGAATTCATCACTTTTATATATCCCAGTGGTAAAGCCACACCAGCTGGAGCCTAGGGGTGTCTTGTTCTTGGTGTCCTGTGGTATGTTGCTGGGAACAATGGGAATGTTCTTCCTGACATTCCTTAGTGCATCTCCAAAGCCCTTCATTTCAGTTTGGCAGATGGGGAAAAAAATACACATGACTGAAAAATGCCATTATGAAACATGAGGAGATGGACTTCAAGGTGTCACTGTTTCATTCACTGGGTTAATGCTAAAATTGGGTTTTACTGGAAAATATTGCTCTTTACCTTTTCTGGTTCTCTTGTGAAAAGCTGGTCAGGAAAGCATCAGATCACTTTTGATGGAAGAATTTGTATTTTCTGTGGGTTTATTTTTGATGCCCATGTGGTTTCTTTACTTTCCCTGTCTTCATAGCTAGAAAATTTGCCATTATGCTAATGTGTTTGGTTTTTTTACCATGGTCATCTCTAAGCAAACTTTGAAAACCACAGCACTGCTATGAGATGTTCTGACTAGCATTTTGTTTGCTTTTATACTGGCTCTGGAATAAATGGAGCTGATCCCATATATTTAATTTTGTCTCGAATCAAAATGTGTGTCTACATTTTATGATTTTTAAATTGCAACTACTTTATTTTGGGATCTAGCAGTAGCCAAGCAATCTGGTTAATTCATATCCTTTCTTAACAAAGGGATTTAAAAAAAATTATATTAAGGTTCTTGGCAGCCAGTGTTATGAGTGTTTTTGGAAACCTCTCTATTTCCATTCTTCCTGTTGTCGGAGCTTCTAAGACAAAGCTAGAATGTTTGGCAGTGCCAGTGAAGGTGGGAGGTTCAAGGTGTTTTTTGAGTTGACTAACAAATAACAAATTTCCCTGGGCTGCCACAGTGTCTCTCTGCTGAAAAAATTAACTTTAAAATGAAAACATGATGAAATCTTTTCTAAACATTTTTAGGAAACAAATGTCCTGGGATTTAAAGGACCTCGTAAAATGAGCGTGATCATACCAGGAATGAATATGGATCATGAAAGAGTTTCCATCAGACCACGAAATGTAAGTCTTACCAGCAGCCAGCACTAAGAATTACTTGAATTATTTTTCAGGTAGAGTTGGGGTTTTTTATTAGCATTTCTGAAGAAGGCCTGGAAGTTAATAAAATGGTATTCAAGCAATTGCAGGACAATGAGATGTGGACTACTTTTGTGACTCACAAAAGCTTTACAAATAAAGTATTTTGATAACAAAAGGTACAACTAATATTTATCAAATTGGAAAGAACTCAAATGCACATTTGCATTTAGATCTTCACAGTTCTCAGTTTCATCTATTGAAGTTTTGAGGGTTGAGGGCTTAGTCTTTGGACCAGGATTGATGAATTTTTTCTTCCCTGTTAATGTGGTTTTTATCATGTGAGCATGTTAAACTGAAGAGTGTATCTGTGGTGTGTGCAGGAACATGAGACACTTCTTGCAAGGTGGCAGAACAAAAATACAGAGAGTGTCATTGAGCTGCACAACAAAACCCCAGTCTGGAATGATGACACCCAGTCCTATGTTCTGAATTTCCATGGTCGAGTCACCCAGGCCTCGGTGAAGAACTTCCAAATTATCCATGATAATGATCGTAAGTAGAGCTCTCTGCCTGTAAGGTGTAGGAACAGAACTGTACTGGAAGGGATTCTGCCCTCACAGTTGTCACCTGAGCAGGTTTAATTGAGATCTGTATAAGAGGCTTCAACAGTCTGTACAGAAGCCATTATCTCCCTGTTCTTGAAAAAAGCACTTTCTATATGCATCATTTTTTTTTGACACTAACAAGTCTTGCAACCCTTTATCACTCAAGCTGTCCTTGCTTCTCACTCTGCTATCAGCACACCCACTTGCATGAATAAGTGCTGTGAAGTTTGATGAGTGAGCATGTTTGGGTGGTATCTCGTTGCTCTAGGACAGGGGGTAGGGTTGGATGCCTACTTATTTAGTGAGGGCTGCAAACAACAGTAATGCTTTTTGCCTTTCCTGACCTTTCTGGCAGCTGACTACATTGTGATGCAGTTTGGCCGCGTGGCTGAGGATGTGTTCACCATGGACTACAACTACCCAATGTGTGCACTACAAGCCTTTTCCATTGCCCTTTCCAGTTTTGACAGCAAGCTGGCTTGTGAGTAAAGGGGCGTGGGTGAGCATCCTCTCGAAGGAAGCAGTTTGCCATATGATTCCCAATTCCTGCTGGTATCGCTTATGGTCCATACTAAAATGGTCAGGGAAAAATACAGTTGTGGAGGACCACTCTGTTGCTGAAGAGAAAGTAAAAGGAATCTTCTAAAAATTCAGGACATTCAGGAAATTATACTTTCCTTTTTTTTTTTCTGTCATATTTTTCTGGAAGTGACATCAAGTTTTTGTAAATAGGAGTTGTCTCTCACGTCCCTGGTTATGTTATGGGTGTGTGCCATGATGTACTGTACCGTGGCTCCTGTAGCATCATGACAGTGGCGTCTTTTTAAAAAATCCAGAATGGGCGTGAGCACTCCAAAAGTTTCTTTTTACATATAAGAATCATTCTGAGGCTGCAATAGAACCTCAAGGTTGCATTCCTACATCAACTAATCAGAGCTTCATATCATCCAGCGTAAGAGAAAGATGAGGAAAGAAGATGCACTTTTTTTTTTTTTTTTTTTTTTTTTTTTTTTGGATTGTGCAAGGATCTCATGTAGTATAAAGCCGAGTCTGAAGGTTGAAAACCTCTACTGGACTGAACTTTATGCATTGCTATGGTACATGTAGTAGGGCATGATGAATTTTAATTGCAGTAGGAGGGAATGGAGAAGAGGAAAGCACAAAATAATGTTGCACAAGTCACTTGAATTCTAAGTTGTCATTATGTTTTAACATCTACCTGCTTTTTAATTTGTTTCAAATGGAAATGTATTTGCAGTGTATTTGCAGTACAGAAAGGGAAATGGAAAACATCTCGATGCCAAGAAAGCATAACTTATGTTGAATTTGGCATTTTGTGGGCTGGGAATTTATATCCTTGTATTGCTGTGGTAATTCAAAAATTCAAACACATATTTTGTATGAAGTGATATAAACAATTGGATAAAGGCACTCTGCAGAGAGTCTGATTATTTTGAACAAGCTGTGTAAAGCCGAGGAAGGTAAATGGAAATATTTTATTAAATTTGTCTGGCCGTTTGAGCTTTTACAATTTATTGATCTCATTTTTTGAACTTTGAGCAACAGCCACTTTTCATATTTATTTCCCATTGTTAGAATGTGTGAAATCAATTGAAACTGTGTATGTTCTCTGATGTAAACGTGCCAGCTACTGAGCTAAATCCTTCTAGGCAAATCTAGTGTATGCTGCATACAAATGAGACACTGGCAGGACACAGAAGAGCTGAAAATAGTGCAGATTTTGTGTTTCCATTTTTCTGATCTATCTGGAATATATAAACAAATACCATTTCAGAACAAAACACAAGCAAAGAACAAGCCATTGTTATCTTCTGTCCTGAACATTTCAAAAGCCAGGAGCTGCAACTTGAAAGCACATTGTAAAAATAATGGTCACACATCTTTAAAAATAATGGTCTTGCTGCCATTTTCTGTGCAATGTTGTCCAGAATGGCACTCAGAGTAATAGAATTTATGGTCACCAGAAGGTGTGAAAATGTGAGTAAAGTAGTAGCTGTGTTTTATGCTCCGTGTATTCAGGCCCTCCTTTTTATTCCTTATAAACTCCTGTACTGCACAACCAGAGATTATGCAATGTCAAAATTAGATCAAATCTGATTGTCTCATAGATGGTAGGCCCTTTTTGACTGTAGGGGACAGGCCATAACGTTCTCCTCAAGGTTGTGCCATTTGGACTCTATAATTTCAACTAACTAACTTCATCTTTGCCTTCAGCTCTCCTTCCCAGTATACAGACAAAGGAATTTCACATAAGAGATGAAAATAATTACCAGCATTTTTTCTAATATTTTAAACAATCTGTGGGAAGAAAGTCTGCTGACTTTAAACAGTGTTTTATTGATAGACTCAGCATGTCAAATATACTCTTTAATTAACAGGAAGCTCTGTCTTTTTTTTCCCTCCTCATTTTTGCAAGGAGCCTTTCCATGCAATAGTATAAAATGGAAAGACACCTTCTGTTTGAGAGAAAGGAGTATGGGTTCCCTCCATGAATGATCCAAGTGCTGAGTCATGAGCTGCAGGGTGATTCTTTGGCTTTGCACATGGGTGCTTTGTTTTTCTCTGTAGCTGGTGGTTTCCCACAATTTCACATCCCCATGTGTCATCTCACAGTGGATTTAACACAGAAGGCCCTTAGGCCTTTGCTTACCTCATGTCAGCCTTTAAAAACCAGCTCCCAGTTATCACCAGAATTTTTTGTTTGCACTACTACAAAACCAGTCAGAATTCCCAGTGCTGTTACTTAGGTGTGATGTGGATTTGAAGAACTCTGCAGCAGGGAATGGCTGAATCTGCATGGCTTGAATTCTGTGCCCTGCCAGTCACATGCTTACTTTAGAGCCTGAGAAAATGGCACCTGACACAGTTTTCTGCCTCTCTCCGGGCACAAGACTGTGTCAAAGGAAATGAGTGTCTCCTGGTGCAAATACACAATCTGCTGGCTTTAGTGGTGGAGCTGGTTTAGGAAGGGTTATTTTTAACCCAGATCATAACAATGGTCTGACTCACATCATGCCCCTCCCCAGGGAATTGGCATGAAAGGAAACTCATGTGCAGTCAACTCCTGCACAAGGGTGAGAATGAAGGGCTGGGGAAAGGCTGCAAGTTCAGCATCTTGGGACAATTCTGCTGCCAGCACATTGTGTAACTTCACTCTCACTGCATGTTCTTCCCAGCCAGGTATTTTTTTTTAACCTGTAACCATGCCAGGAGGAAAGGGGTGACTCAAATTCCCATCATCTGAGCAGAATCGTACAGGGCCATCAGCCAATTAGCTGCTGAGGGAAAAACTCCCCACAATAAATTGAGGTCACTAGAGGGGGATGTTTACTTGAGACTAGGAATGAGGAACTCTCATTAAATCTGGTTCAGTTAGAATAGGATTTGCTCCTAAATGTCCTTTGCCAAAACCCTAATTCCTCACTATTGTTGAGCATACTACTGGGATTGATTCACTTGGCCTTCACCATCTGCTCTGGAAGCAGTTTCAACGATTAATTTTGAATCTATATAATTTCTGATGGATAATTTTTCCTGGATATTTTCTGGTAAAGGTCACATGCATGGTGATGCCACAAGCTTTCCAGCACATCTCTAAATTATGTCCCCTTAACTTGGAAAGGTTAAACCAGGTTCTGTCTTATCAGAGTCATACCTGAAATTACATTTTCCTCACAAAGTTACATTTTCTTCCCCATCAATAATAAAATCTTGGTACTAGTAAGTATTTTCAGAGGCATGTGCACACTGAAGTAGCTAAGGAGTAGTTAGTGGTGCACTTCTGTTAGTAACTTCTGTTGGACCTGCATTCAGTGTGCAGCAGGGCATAACCTTGTTTATTCAGTGTGACAAAGAATAAAATGGCCCCAAGCTGTGTATTTCCTTCACACAGTCTTAGTGAATGTTTGGATATGGTAGATTTAATGTTATTTAAAATCCCAATATTGATGATTTTTTGCATCTGCTGTTGATTTTGGCAGAGTTGTAAACAAATTCCTTGCCTGAATTGCTTATGGGCAAATGCTGCATGCTTTAATGAGAGTTCTTAATCTAACTTGTCACTCTGTTTACATCAAACAGTTTCTTCCTGACCCTTTATCTAATTTTCTTCATCTCTGATGTTCTGTTTCCTTCTCAGTCTCTTTACAATTCCTTTATCTGTTCTTCAAGGATGTGCAGCTCAAAAGTGTTTGGCAATATTGCTCAGTGATCTCTCCACAGATGAATAATGCCTTTGGTGCACATTCAGTGATGCTTCTACAATAGAAGCCTTATCAGAGGGGTGAATTTGGCCCTTTGGTTTTTCAGCAGAGTAAATTAACACATTAAAAGATAGCAGATATAAAAGCTTGCCTAAAATATAATCAGAATTTTTCTCAGTAAACATTCAGTTTTCCAAAGCATTGGTTGCAAATCAGTGAGCAGAGCTGTCCACAAGCCTGGAGGCAGGCTGTTAGATTCCCTTTGTAGTGCTGCCTTATTTTTCCTTTTTTTTTTTTTTTCCAAAAGTTGAAAGTGATTTTGTGAGCTGAATTTTGTTGGTGGCCTAAAATAGTTTATATTTTAGACGCTAGGCATCGCTCTGTTCCTTTTGTAGGATAATATATGGCGCATAAAACAGAAATGTCATAGGCTCCTGTTATAAATTCTGCTGTTAAAAAATCAGTGAGAATGGTTTTGTAATAATTACTGGGCAAATCTCTTCAAGTTGCCTTACAGTAGTGCTGGAGTTCCCAGCTGTCTGTCCTCATGAGGTCCTAGCACTGAAGGAGTTGGAGTGAAGCTCTGTAATAAAATCTGGTGGCTGCACAATTGAAAAATATCATTGTGGAGTCAAATGACACCACAGAATTTTATCAGTCATGGGGAACCAATGCCATCAATTCAAACTTTCTGAGGTTTTGCTCCCTTGTGGTGAATAAAGGAGGGGCTTTAAACAAGCAGAGACACCTGCTCACTTTTAGAGTGAGCTCTCTAAAAGTATTGGGCATTAGATCTACTTTTCTGCTATTAAAATCTTACCCCTACCTGGGTGATGCCCATTAAAAAAAATCAGAATATCAATCCAGTCCATACTATGGAAAATCATTCTCAGTTCTTGTGTCATAGCTTTTTACAGATTTTATTATTAATTAATTTGTGATTTCACATAAGGATAAAACAAGGATGGGGAAGGAAGAATTTTTGCCATGAAGGGATGATGAGTCCAGAGCAGTATCAGATTATTTTGGTTTTGTTTATTGTAGTAGGACAACACATGGGGTTGTCTGGTGTTCTGGGCAGAGGAGGTTTCTTCTAATATATTGCAGAGGGAAGATTTTAAGTTTGATCCTGTGACATTCTATTTGCCCCACACTATACCATTGCTCTCCTAAAACATAATTTGTGAGATTTTTTCCTGCTTTTACAGAAGCCTGTGCTCACCAATCAGATATCTTTGCTTGGCAATTAAGGACAGCACAGCAGTCACCTTTAATAGAATTATGGGCTGATGACTCAGATTTCTCAAAAGGCCTCATTTTGATTACTAGAATAAAGTAGTTTTATACATATAAATCTTGCAGTAGACTTAATCTAACTGTAGGTGCAGGCTTCTCTTGTATGTGCTACTTAATGCAATCAGGTTCCTCCTGCTCCTCATGTACAAAAAGTACCTTCCAGGGTTCTGTTCTGTAAGTGTTTGAAATTAATTATGTAGGTATTCTTCAGTTCTTTTTGTTGCTCGCCAAGGAACTAAGAAAAGAATTTGCACAACTATCTCAATGCTTTGGTGTTTTGTATGAACTATAGCTCAGTAGCTGATACTCACAAATGCCTGTATATTGGATGAAAATGCATTAAAACTTATTTTGTATGTTGTATTTTATTTAACTGCCTATACATTTTTGATTCCCCTTTTACAGTAAGGGTATGTTTATCTGTACTTGCACTGAGAAGATTTGAATTAAGTGGCTTTTCTGAAACTCTTTAATGGAACCAGTACCCTGGTTTGCTGAATGGCTCTAGGAAGAGGACACTGTTCAGAAAAACTATGCACACATTTTTGAGAGAAAACCTTCCCTATTCACATCATAATTGGATTATACAATAACACTGGAAGCTTATCATGGTTTTATTTAAGTCTTCAATGGCAGTTTGAAAATTACTCTGACAAAAGCTTGTTAAGCACACGGACTGTAACAGAGTCTTGCTGGAGAGTCAGAACCTCACAAGTACCTGGAATACTTGTGATCTATTCTGTGCTTGTGTACAGGCAAAAAAAAAAGTCCTGAAGAGTCAAAATCTGTGTTAAAGTCAACACAGTCTTCTAGGCTGATTCCACACAGACCTGGGCTTTAATCCCAGTGGAGTGTCTGACTGTGTGCAAATCTTGGAACCTCTTTGTGCCTCAGTGCCAATGGGTTGAATGTCACTCCTGGGTTTTGGCCTGGCTGTGTCTGTGTTCTGCTGAGAGGATTTCCAGGAGTGCTTTGAGGCTGGGGGATGACAGGTGGTGTTGCTGTGCTCAGAACTCAAGTTAATGCTCTCTGAACCAACCAAAATATGAAGTTTTCTGCTGCCTATGTAGAAACCATGTAATTGACCAATCTCTTAGGATCAAATCTTGATGCTGCTGAATTCTTGTCAATAATTTAAGTGAGGCTTCAATTTTCTACCTTGTCTTATTTTTGGTTACTAAAAGTGCAGAGAAAAAAACAGTAAGGACAAACCATCTGATACACTATTCCTTCTGGCAGTGTGCGTTGTTGGTTGTGTTTTACTTCCCAGCATCTGCTGTTTTAAAACTATTATTCCTGAACACATTGCAGAGGTTCAGTTAATGCAATCACCTATTTATGCTTTTATGTAGCAAACTGAGACAGTTGGCAATTGTGCTGCAAAGTGCCTTTTTGTATTTTTGTTTGCTCTTTTCCTTTCCCTTGGATCTGACTCAGTTGTTCAGAACTATTGTTACTGCCCCTATCGACTCTGTCATGCACATCTGATTTTAAAACAATGAGCCTCATGATTTCTACCTTTATACTACCTTTATACTCAACTGGGATGTTTACAGTGTTTCTCACATTTCACCCTGCATCTGTGGCTTCTTAGTGAGGC
Organism: Chloebia gouldiae; assembly: GCA_003676055.1. NCBI lineage: Eukaryota > Metazoa > Chordata > Aves > Passeriformes > Passeridae > Chloebia > Chloebia gouldiae. The sequence goes on from QUSF01000004.1 coordinate 45,040,343, forward strand.
TGTCCCAGTTGGCACAATGCCATTAGAAGTGTCAGTAATTTCTGAAGTGTAAGAGTAATTCTCAAAGCAACAGAATGTAATTTATAAACATTTTTATAAATTTTAGCATTAAATCTAGCTAGGTTTGCTAGGTTTAATGCTTACAGTTTGGATGAAATTGCAAGGAGATTATTTGTTCAAAATTTTCTTTCCTTAAGCTTGGTTTGCAGCTTGAGTTTGCATTTAGGAGATATAGTAAGCTTTAGTAAGCTTCTGATCCTGCAGCTAAATGCAGATTGCCAGACTGTGACTGCAGCAAGCTGTCAGAGTAATGAGGACACACTAAGTGATGAGAATTCCAAAGTCCTGGCAAGAGTGCACTTCTTAATTCTCTTAGGCACTCTTGAGCATCACATAGGTAATCATGTACCTTTCCTATATTGACTTACTTACCAAATAACAGCAGGAATATTTCCATTCCTTTTTAATTTTAAATTATTTTTTAAGGCCTACTATCTAGATAAGTGTAATCTTAACATTACTGGAAAATTACATCATGAGATCACTTATTTTGCCACTGCACAAAATCTCGCCGGTACACTAAACCAGAGTATGTTGGTGGGCTTTGGACACTGCTCATGGAATCAGCAAGGCTGGAAAAGACCTTCAAGACCATCAAGTCCAGCCTTTGATGTTCAGTGTTCACAAAAGTTTAGGAGCCCTGGCACCTCGTAGCAGGAGGTCTTCATTCCTGAAATCTGAGTCAGAAGAAGATAACCCAATTATTACCATCCTGTTCTCTTCCCTAGGACGAATATCCCAGCCTTCTAGAAGTAGAACTTAGTTGATCCTGATGTGTCTTTAAATATTACAGCATTTTTAAGCTATTTTAAAAATGTTTTCCAAGGTGTGGTTTAAGCTCAAATAAAATAGTCTTTCAAGTAGTTAGAGGTGTACCAAGTGGGCTTGCTTGAGAGGCAGCTGCTTTTTCCAGCAATTTCCTCAGCTGTTGTACGAGCAGAGCTTGATAGTCCTGCTGGAAAAAACATAACATAGCTGTTATATTTTATATATATATATATATATATATATATATATATATAATACTGTATATCTCAGCATATTATATAATAATATGCTTTCCTTGGGTTTTGCCTAATGATGCTGCTGGTTTGTGCACTGCGACATTTCTTTCTGAAGGGCAGAATTTCCAGTACTAAACACAAATAGAGCTGTGTTTTCTAGTAAAGACTCTGCCTCATTTCCTGCTGCCTTACATGTGGTTTAATATTTGTTACTGAAAATATAAACTTTTCATCCAAGGAAAAAAAACAGGATTTCTAGACAAAATCACTGACATTTAGTGCTGTATGGCTGGGTTGGCAGAAGGCTTTTTTTTCCAACCCGGAATGTTATTATTCCATACTGTTCCAGCTGTTGCCATGGGTGAACACTAGGAGACAGAGAGTCTTCATTTTGAACTTCATCCTGAAGACTAACTGGTTTCACTTGAGAATACTGGAAAAGCAAACCATGTAACTACAGAGTTTTCATCAGGCAACTAAGTTGCACTGAAATTGAGTTTCATGCAAATTAATTATGAGAATGACCCCAAACAACATGGGAAAACTGAACAAATGTCAAGAACTGAAAAGCTGCTCAGCAAAATATTTAAATCAAGCCCACTGAATTTTCCTAAGTAAAAAAAACCCAAACAAACAATGAGGCTCTATTTCATTCCTAATTGTATTTAGTTGGGGATTCAGTCTTTTATAATGTAGGCTGAAAACAAATTTTGTGTACTGTTAATTCTAACTTCTGTTTTAAAGTAGGGCTGCAGCAGGGATGTGTACTCTTACAAGATTTCTAACAGCATCACCTCAAAAAGCTGATTGTGGAATATAGCTCTAACTGAGGAATTCTCAAGAATTACTGAATCAAGTGATACTATGACAAGGTTTCTGTTGGTTTTCTTTTCTTTCCAAAAAACCCCAACCCTGTTTTCAAAATTTCTGTCTTTTGGACTACACTGCACAAGTCCATGAGGTTGAATTCCTATTTGGTATCACTTCAAATACTTTCTTGCATGTGGTAGATGCTTTTCAGCTTCATGGTAATCAGTATTACTGGAATTCCTTGTTTTGCTTTAATTTCCCTGATTTTTTTTTTCCATCCCATCTATAATCTTCTCTTCTTTCAAACATGCAGGTTTTTACATATGGGGGACACTCCAGAACACTAAGTCAGTGACAGCTCTATAAAGTCAATATCTGTGAATTAAAGTGTGTTAAATCCCTGTGTATATGTTCTCATTTTGAATTAGGGTGGCCTTCAGTTCTGGTTGCATAATCTTCCACTTGGGTATTCATCAGATTGGGCAGTTCAAGGTCGTTGGGGAATTTTAAAGTGCTGAACAGGTTTCAGACCAAGCCCTGGTGAATATGTAGAGGATTCACCCCCTGCACTCTCAGGGTGGCACTTAGGACTTACTGTGCCACATTTTTCGGCTTCCTGAACTCAAAGCTCAACACCTGCACAGTAGAGGCCACATTTCCCAAATCCTGTTTTCCCAGTGCAGTTGTTTTAAGCACTTTCTGATTTATTGCCACTTGTATGATGAATTTAAGCTTCCTGACAACAGTGTGCTTTCTACTTGGGATTTCGTTGCTGCCAGGATACTTTACTAGTGTAGCAGAGCTTGGCTCTAGGAGTGTGATGTAAATGATACCCGTAGAACTAGGTTTATTTTACAGTGCCTATCGGAGGGTGTGCTTGTTTCTCAGAAAATAATCTTCCTTTCTCTTTTTCTTCCTCATTTCTTTCTGCCTGGATCTGGAGGATGAGAGCCCCTCTTAAGCATTCATGCAAGCTATGTCAGAAAAGCACATGCAGCAGGTTTCTCACGGAGCCATGCAGCTCTCACATGCTCACTGTCACGGTGCTCTGTCACAGTGCGTTTGTCCCTGTTGTCTTGTGTGTCTGTCACCAGTCAGAGGACACGGCTGCAGAGACTTGCATGGAAGCTTAGCAGAGAAAATGCTGAACCGAAGCCATTAAATTACAGCTTTCCCAATCCTGAAGAAAGAGCTCCTCCTGAAGGCAAAACCCGGGACCTGAGGCTCTTTAAGTTACTTGAACTTTCCTTGTGTTCACATTGCATTTCAGAAGAGAACACCTTGTTGTAATATTTGCACTATTTTGAGCCCTAAACCCAGAAAAAGGCAGCACAGAATCCAAGGAGTGCAGTTGCAGAGAAACAAACCAAAGTGCAAACAAGCTCCATTTGCAGATGTGGAGGAAGTCCAGCATGCAGGGTGGGCAGTGGGATGTTCTGGGGATGGCAGGAGGGCGATTCCCTGCCAAAGGATGAATGGGCACACTGCTTGGCACTGCTTGGAGGGAGTCATGGGTTTCAGTGTTCAGTGACAGACTGATGGTCACTGCTTAAGTTGTGTTATATTGGTAAGAACTCTGTCCATACTACTTGTTTCTCATCTAAACGGCTCGATTTCTGTACTGATTTCTTCATGATGTCATTTTCACTCATTTATTTCCATGTCGGACCTAATCCCTAGCCTCCTGGTGTAACCAATGTTTCTATCTAACTTCTGTTGTGTCTCCATAATGCCACACTTGTGTGTCCCTGCCAGAGTCCTCATGTTTTGTCTTTGTTTAAATGTGGGCTTAACTGGATCACAAAAATTGGGCATTACTGGCATGAACACTTCAGAAAATTTGATTTGGAAGGGAGGCCAAAATTTGCTCTTATATAGATCCCATGAAGACTTCTTGACACTCAAATGGGGGATCTAGAATATCTGTTGGTGAAAAATGTTCATCTTTTCCATTAAATGTGCTGCCAATTTCAGTGATGTCATTGCTGCTACTCCACAGAGCATTTAGAAAAAACAAAACCTTGCACATGATTTAAGGGATAAATAGGGTGCAACTGAACCTGCACAAGAACTAGCAAATCACAGGGAGTTTCCCTAAGAAACAAGGTCTACAAAAAACAAACCTCTTACAGAGGCTTACTGAAAAACATGTACAAAAAAGACGAATATTGAAGCTTTAATAATTTTTAAAATTATTTTAAAAGTGTAAACATATTTTCTGGTGATTGAAACTAAGGTTATTTCAAATTCAAATCCTGTCCTCAGTGACAGGAAAATCAGGCCCTCTGACAGTTGTTTGCAACGTATAAAGGGGACATACATACATGCCCAGCAGGATTGTCAGTTTTAAGTGTGGGATGGGCTTAGTTTATGACTTTTCCAACATTCTCTAGGTTTAGATGTGCAAACATTTGTGCACACATGCATATAAATATGGATATAATCTTAAGAACTTCACTTCTTTGGTGATATCTTCTTTCCCCTCTGTTCAGTGACAGCATAAACCATGTTATTAATTTGCCTTGGGGTTAATAATTGCAAAATATCTCTGAAAGAGTCAGTTACTTGAAACCTCTTTTAAAATCACTTTAAGCAAGTGGTTTTTTTCTCTTGAAAAGATTAGAAAAAGTTGTTCTCTCTCACGTGAGTATCTATTTCCATGTGAGTATCTGTTACAGAGAACCATCTGCTTTTCCTTTGAGCTAACTTTTCAGTGGGATTCATCCATGCAGTGAGCCAATCTCTACCCCATGATCACAAGACTGGGGCTTTTGTTTCTCCTTTTTAAACAATTTCTTACACTCAAAAGCAGGGAAATAAAACAAAAAATGTCTGTGGAGGATGTTTTGAAATTTGTTGCACCTCTAGAAGTATCTCAGAAAGTGAGAGTTCCTAGAAGCCACTGAGGTGATTTGGTACTTTCCAACACTGTCTTCATCCAACTAATGATAGTCTGAAAGATCCAGTGTTTGGGAGCAGCTGTAGAAATACTCATTTTAGAATATGTTGAGAGTACATCTGCCTGTAAAGAAAAGTAAACGTTTTTCTGACTTGTTTACTTAAAGAAGTAGAAAATGTGCTACATGAATGTTTCTGTCCCTAGAAAATGACAAAGCAGATTAATTATTTTTATTTTTATTTAATTCCTACAGTAAGCATTTTCTGATTCATCTCTTTGCCTTTCTTAAATAAACCAATGTTATACAGTAGAATTTGAATATGTTATTGTCTATATTGTCTTTACCTTATATGGGGTTTTAAAGAATGGAATATATCAAATTTGACAAAAAATTACCTAATCATGAGAACTAATATTCAACCAGACATGTTTTTCACCACAGCTGTAACATGTCAGACTTGCTTGCACACAAGACTGTCTTGGCCTGTTTTGAGTAGCCAGGCATCTCCCTTTTTGTTCAAACTTTAGAGGGTTTTAGATAAACCTGCAAGAATGTGCTTTTGCAAATTAAAATTTTTTAAGGAAACTCTATGGTATTCTGGAGTAAATATATTTATTTACCACTATGTGCAACGACTGATTTTAGTGTTTGTGACTACAGAACACTGTGCAGAAAAATTAAACTTACTTTGTTTGAAAAAATAATGTCTTTCCCTATCCAAGGTCAGAAACACCTCAATAAATGACTTCCACTGGATATGGAATTATTTGACATAAGGAGTTTCCAGTGCCATTCAAACTTTATTTTTGCCATTTCCTCTGTCAGGAACAATATAGTTTGGGTAATCTTGCACTTGGGCAGGTGTTTGATCCCAACAGAGAGGAGCAGTGGTCTGTGAGCACTATCTAAGCCATCCTTGGAAGATCACTGAGAAAATGGAGGGGTGTCTATTGACTCTTTAGGAATCTGTGCCCCTCAAAAAAACTGATGAAGTTCCAAAGCTGAGAAAAACCACTTGACCAGACCAACCTTTCCAGCTGTGTTTGGGATGCTCAGTCTGCCTGATCTGGTGTTGCTTTAATTTGCTTTGAAATACATGGTCAGTATAAAACCATTGACAAATAGATGATATTCTAACTCTTACCCAGTTTTTCTTCCTCAGTGTTTGTGATACATGACGTTAGAAACATAGGATTTTATTATTTTTATTAGAATTTGCAAGTAAATATCATTTAAATAGAAGATTACTGCACTCTATTGTTCTGTATTCTCAAAGGTAAGCACAGTTTTCTTATTCTTAGCTGGAAAATTAAAAATCCAAGATATGGATGCTAATTGCTAATGCAAAGAGTTAGGTCATAACTTCTAATATATTTATCTGTTCTCTAAGTACTATTTGATAACTAATGCTCTTTAGAGTATTTTTGGGGCCAGCAGTGATCTTACTTTTTGCTTTCTTCCTGATCCCATGGAACACCCAAAACAACCTGTATTCTCAAATATCTAGGGAGAACTAAGCCAGTTTGTGGGTTTTTAAATCTAATTTTATCATAATATTTAATTTTAACAGCACACGAGCTCTTTCTTTTAGCATTAACAAAAAGTACAGCCATTTTATTTGCCAGGTGGGGAACATCACAAGAAAAGGAACGTGTGCTTTTAAAGGGCCTGACTGCTTCCAATGGGCATCCACCTGAGCTTCTGTGGCTTTTTCTCAAATTTCCAGCTTTTCTGATGTTCTGACCTATGATTTTGATTTACTTACTTCATCAAAGTTCTCTGAGAATCCTGATTTTGATCAGCAAAGCTCTCCTTCAAATTATCAGTGTTCTCTAGTAGAAGTGAGCAGTCAATAGTTGAGAAAGCTGGAGACACACATTTGATGGTCCTTTTCTAAAATGCTCCTCTAAACAGACATTTCTGTTTCAGAGGGGGGAAAGCTGAGGCAAAGGGTGAAAAGGAAATGTTATGCCAACGGGAGGAATCCCACTTTGAAGGCTGCTGGTGAGCTGCTACAGGAGGCATGGCTGGCTATGTTCAGAGAGCATTTACTGGTCCCTGGGGAGGGGCTGCCAAGGGCAATGACACCTCAGGGATGAGCTCTTGAGGCTCTCTGACACCTGGCTGCAAAGAAAGGGAAGGCTTTAGCTCTGTCACAGGTGTTAAAAGTAGCCCTAACAACTCCTAAGGTGTAAGAGATTAGAGCCCTTGCAAGGCACATGTTAAAGGAGAGTTCAGCTCCTTTTTATTCCATGGAAAAATGGGGGTTCACATTCTTCTTAGGGCTTGAAACAATGGGAAATAGACCTGGCATTGAAAAGGGGACTCCTTTGCTGAGGTTTTGCAAACCTGGGAGAAAATGTCTGGTACAGCATAATTATTCTAGGAGCACACAGTAACGCTGTGCCAAGAGGATCGGGCAACTCCCATCTGGAGAACGATGGCCATCACAAGGAGCTGCTGATCAACACAAATCCACTTTCCCCTGGTGATGTCTACCTGGTGGATTCCCAGATTACACGGATTACTGGTACGTTTGGAACAATTGCACTTGGGAGCTGTGGTGGTGAGAGCAGTTGGTGGGCCAGAGCCATAATTCAGGGATACAGACACTCTGGGGGCTGGGCTAGTGGGGTTGGCATTGCCATGGACACTCCCCCCACACCCCATCCCAGCACTGATGTGAGCAGTTCTGTGGGGGTGCCCCAGGCTGGTACCCCACCTTGACTGGCACCCAGCATGGAGCTGGTGCAGACCAGGGGAATCCAATTAATTTCATTAAAATAGAGTGTCCTGGAGGCCCATGGTGGGTGTGTAGATGCAGTGGGATGCCTACCTGGGATGCTTCTGTCTGCCTCAGAGTGTCACAGTTCTGGTGACAGCCAGGGAGCACTCACCAGTCTGTGACAGTCCAGGGAAAGGGTGTCATGTCAGCCTCACACTGGGCTGTGGCTGTATCCACAGCAAAGCTCCAGCACATCTCCCACAGTTTCCTTGGAAGCACAGGGGAATGATGTAAGGGCTTGACTGAACACTGGGGTGTGATTGGCACTAGATCAGACTGCCCAAAGCCCCAGCCAACCTTGAATGTTGACAAGGATAGGGCTTCCACACTTTGGCTGGGCACCAGCTCCACCACTGCCCCACCCTCATGGCTAGAAGCAGCTCCCTCAGCCTGCCCTTGTGTGCCATGGGCCCCAACTCCTCAACATCTCCAAGGCCTGGGCTGAGCCTATACCCCACACATCAGTACCTTTCCAGGGCTGTGGAGACCAAGAGGGGACAGAGGATTCCACAGGCAGTCACCAAATCCCAAAAAAGAGAGGAAGAAAGAAATTTTGCTGTTATTTTCTTGGTTTATTGGTTTGGTTTTTTAAAATTTATTTCCCAGTGTTGAAAAGAACTTCCTATGAAGCAGCTAGAAGGGACCTCCATGTGAAGGCCAGCACTTCTTCCTTCCAAAGAAACAGCTGTCTACATTCTTCGCTTGGTCTGCTAATATTCTTTATGCAAGGCTGACTTCACTCATCCATCAAGGATTGTTTTTGACCTCAGACTGAAGGAACCCCACCTCCAGTCCCCAGGAACCTCAGTGGCCCTCTTGGGAATAACTCCAGTCACCTCAGTACAGTAGCCTGGTGAAAGCCAGGTCAATTCATATCTTTGCCCAAGGAGCTCCAGGAAGGGTGGGGTAGGTGATGAGAAGGAAGGGCTTATATAATGCATGGCAATCAACAAATGATTGTTGATGCCAGGAGATGGAATGGGTGAGCTAGTAGGACAGGCCCCGTGTGGAGGCTGGGACTCCATAATATTCCCTAGCACGTTTGCAAAGAAGAAATTCCTAGGGCTCCATGCCTTCATTATGATAACTTTACTCAGTTTAAAAAAACTAGTCTCAAATTGTTGATGTCGTAGCCTAAAAAATCCCAGGGTATAAGGTGGCAGCAGCAAAGCAGGCTATGGGAAAGTTTCTAAAAAACACCTCTTACTTCAGGGGTCATGGGAGCACAGGTGCTGTCACCAAAGTACCAAATAAGGAGGATGACAGGATTTTCACCCTTGTCTTGTTGCTTATTTTTCAGTCAGGCAGGTGCGGATTTTGAGCCGGCGGAATTCCTGGCGGCATGCACTGGATGCCTTTCCTCGCATGTTGGCAATGGCTCTCATGGTGCAAGGGCTGATGCTCCTCCTTCTTCTCCTTCCCCTCCTCCTCCTGCACTGTCGACTGCCATTTTTCAGGCCCAGGGAAAGTGACCCCCTCTTTGGCCGCTGCCGGACACGTCTCTGTGCTGTCCCACACAAAGGTGGGCGGCCACCCCGCTCACTGCTCCGCTGGTTCCCTGGCAGGCCAATGTCCCTGGGCTGCACACTGTTCCCTGGTGGGCACAGAGCCAAGTTCTGCATGGCCATGACCAGGGAACTGAGGGCGGTGGCACTTATGGCAGAGGGGTGATTTTGTTCCTCCTCTGCCATGGCCTCCTCCTGGCACATGCCTTCCTCTTCAGTCATCATTGGAAGGAGCCCTGCTGTTGTCCCTTACAAAGCTGGTGTGCCACCCGCCTTGCTGCTCTGGCTTTTCTTTCTTCCAGACATTCATCAAGGGCCTCAGAGCTGGGTAGACAGGGGGGCAGCTGCAGAGGGCCCTGCTTCTGTAGTGCCAGAGCACTGAGGGGATTGGTGACATCACAAACAGCCACTATGACCGGGCCATCCATGAGAGTGGCTCAATATGGTTATGGTGGGCCTGAAAAGTGCCCAGGTATGGGAGAAGCAGGAGAGTCATGAGAGCTGAGGGAACCTTTCCTGGAGCCCATGCTGTTTGTACAAGAAAAGCTGTCCCTTGGGCACAGGGGCCACTGCCACCTCTCCTCAGGAGCCCTTGGCTCCAGCACTCTCCTCATCCTATACCTGGGGTGGCCTCAACATGACCCTGGCAACAGCATTCCAAGAGCATAAAAAACCCACAGGTTTCCAGGAAGAAGGAAAAGCCAAACTGCTACCTTCAGTCTGAGGGTCCCCCTCATGCTGTTCTCCCCTTTTCAGATAAACCTTAACACTGCTCTTTTGGTTTTAGTCTCTAGGAATATTTTTAGTGCTCTCGCACATTGTGGTCCACTTCCTGCAATCATCTGGGAATTTCACCACAGCTAAGGCAAAGTTAAAGCACGACTCACAGAGCTTCAGTCTGGCTCACACAAATAACACAACATGGATTAGGCTACTGTTCCAACAACACGGAATAAATGGGGAAGAAGCTGTGGGGTAGCAGAGGAGCTTTGTGGATTGTGGTGACAGCAAGAGTAGAGAGCAATGACAGAGTTGAGAGTCATGTGTGTGACTAGGATCTGCTCTGCTGACCAGCTAACACTGAGCTAAGAGAAAGAAGGCATATTTTGTCCTTCAACATTCCAGTAAACTCATGTATATTATAAGGATTTGATTAACTCTCCTAACTAGTAGCATACAGATGGTTTTGAAAAAGCCAGAAGAGACATTTGGTTAACTCTGGGATGACAAGGGGCAAAACCAAGGACAGCTCCTTCAGAATTGAAAAAGAATGAGTCACAAATATCTGCTCCAAAAGACAAGGCTTCAAAATCAAGGTCAAAGCACTGTTGGCAGCATCATGGTAACCCATGACAAGTGTATGAAAGGGGGCATTGGCTTCCAGTTCAGGCAGATGATGTGACTGGTACCATGAGAATGCAATAGGTACAAGGAGATAAACACAGGGAAGTCCTCAGTGGGAAGAAAACTCACATGAACGACAGCTGATGACCTCTACCATTACCATCCAGATGGCTGTCCCTTATCAATCAAGTACTTTGGTGTTGCGCTTTCTCAGTGTGCCTGTCTCCTCTGAGCCACTGGGTTTTTGCTTCTCCAGTGTAACATTTTCATTTTCTGACTCCACGGACAGGTCCTCTTGGCTTGTCTCTTCTACTTCACTGCAGCTCTCCGAGTGGAATCCAGCATTCTCTGCTATGACAGCAGGATCATCATCACAGCAACAGCAGCACTCCCCAGTGCTCTGGCTGGGAGGAAGGTCACTCTTCTCCTCCTTGACGAGAGTTACATCATCCTTTTTCTGCATTAAATCCTGACCACCCATTCCCGTGGTGAGATCTCTTAGCAGGGTTTCATCATAAGGATACTCCTCATCTTCCATGCCTTCCATTCTTTCTGCCAGCTCTTCTGGAGAGGGCTGGCTCAGATCAGGGTAATCCACAAGGATTGTGTCCTGTTTGTGCTTGAAGCAATCGGAATTATCGTAGACAGGATAGGTCTCTTCTGGATAACCTTAGGAATAAAGGGATATGCAGCTTGGAGTATTACCAGCATTTAAAAGGAGTCCTGACCTCAGTGGTGGATGCAAAGTTGGCCAGGACAGTTGTTTTTTATTATTGACAGCGCAAGTGTCAGCTCTTTAATGCCATGTACACATCACAGTATCAAATCCATGGCAAGAGTGTGCAAAGCATGTCTTCTAGGGAGATAATGAAAAAAAATTCACTTACTTTTAGGGAGCCAGGACATCAACCCTGACTTTCAAGAGTGAAAGAGCTTTGCTGGAAGCTATGGGGGCTAAGAGGCAAAAATGGTGTGTCATAGATCTTTAAATGGATCATTCTTTTTTTTCTGCTTTCAGATTGACTGATGCATGATTTGAACACTTGCTATAAACAGCATTACTGAGAAAGTTGAAAAAACAGATACATCAATGACTTTGTGCATTTCATTTTAGAAATAACATTACAAACTTGACTTTATGAACAGAGCTCAAGGCCACTGTTTATGCTTTATGTTTTGGATAATTTTTGAAAACTTTTTAAAAAGCAAGAAATTAATTTTGCATTTAAAATTATGATACAGAGCTGCTCAACTAAGATATCTTAAAAACATATTTATGTAGCAGGTAAACACCAAAGAATGAAAAGAACATTAAAATAAATAGTTTTTAAAAGACTTCCTGGAGTTGACTTTTACAACATTGGAGCTAACGAAGAACGACTAATCAAAAGTAAAAACTGTAAGTTATCTAAAACATACAGATCTGATTTCCAAGGGTTCTATGATTGTCATGAAATCCAGCCCAGCACAGAAAGGGAAATATATAAACCCAGAGCAGCCAAGCCCCAGCGGCAGATGGAGCATATGTGAATATTCATATGCCACTTTGGGCAGCAGATAGTGCAGTGTTTACACTTAAAGAAATGTCGGATACCTCAAAATCTATTTTTTTCTGTTATGTTTTGGGGAATAAAAAAAAACCCAAGTGACCTCTAGCAAAGTTTTGAACACTGCCTTATGGAAAAGGAAGCATAAAGTTAACCAAAACTTTGAAAGGATCTGGAACTGTGAGTAATCTTTATCCAATTTTTCTTGTAAGGGGATTGGTAAGAAAGGCTCTTGCTTACCTTCCCAATCTGCCATGTAAGGAGCTTCCTCAGCTTCCTTCTCAGGAGAGATGTCATCTATGAATTTTCCTTCTTTCATAACTCTAGTAATTTCTCTGAGTTGTTGAAGTAACATTTTTTCCTGGTCTGTTGTAACATTTTGAGTACTGCTAGAAAATAGACATCAGAATTTAGTCCACTGTTATTGCAAGCTATGAGAAGAGCTTGAACCTCTTTGGTCCATGCCAGCAGCACAGTCTGGAAAAACCTATTGAAGAGTGTGATCCTTCCTCAATATCCGCATGTGCTCTGCACTTCAGCTGGGTATAGTTTATCCCTTTAGCCAAAAAGTCTGCAGTGTAAACAAGCGAAGGAAGGCAGGTAAAGCCAATGTGAGAGCAAGATGAAAGTGACACACAAAGAAGAGTTAGAGTACAAGAGACACAACAGAAATTTCCTGCCTTTAAAAGAGTGTTAGGTAAGAATTAGGGTGCAGTGCCTTGTGCACTTAATAATACTTATAATGCTTCATTATAAATATAATTCAGGAAATTAAATTCTGAATCTGTGCTACATGTGTATCTTGTGAGGCTGATGAAAATTTCTCACAGTCATTAGGCTCAAGACTCTAAAATCTCTCATTATGACCATTAAATGTGCAAGTTGGACAGATCAACCCATCATTATAGACAGTCAACAATGCAGCCTGGTGGGGAGGTGGGGAGCAGAAACAGGAAGTAAGATTTAAGAATGGAAAGAAGGTGTTACTTTTAACTGTCTCTTGCCCTTTAGAATTAGAGGGAGAGGACTCAGATCTTTATCAGATTGAAAGCAAACTTTTGACTGGTTCTACATTGCTGGATCTAGTAATTATTACTGCTTAGGAAATACAACTACTGCTGTACAAAAATGCTTCCAACAGATAAGAACATGTAGTCATTACATGTTATTTTCTCTGCAAAGAAACAAGGCTTCTAAAAATCTTATGGACTAAAAGTAGTATTTGGAGGGGGGTGCTCTGCAATCTGCTAACTTAGTAGGCCAGAATGAGAAAGGCACTGGCTGCCACCAGGGGTGAAAACGGTTCTGACCATTGGTGCTTGTTTCATCTTGAGTTTAAAATTATTGTATATTGAAGTTTAAGTTATTCTTGAGTAGTAATGCCAGTTCAAGCCACTCCTCTGGCACTCTTTTGGATCTGTGTATGAGGCAGAAGCTGTTGCCCTCAGTTACTTGAAAGGGTGGCTCTTGGCATGCACAGAATTCTGAACTGTAGGTGGTATGTGAGGTCAGACAGATGATCTCTGGTGATCCCTGGTCTGGAGAGCAGACAGACAGATAATCACCAAGAGTAGATTCGCTGAGTAGGCTGCTCAGTGAAGTGTAGGGAAGAGATGGGAAGAAAGGAGCTGGAGGCAGATTTTGGCTTTAGGTCATTAGTATCTATGTAAGCCTCATTTTAGTTATCAGAAGTCTAATAAACTTGCAATGTCCTTCTTCAGGTTTTCCTCTTACCAGTTGCTGGGTCTGGAGTAGCACTCCAAGAGGTAACTTTGTGCCACTCTGCCTAAATGGGAATGATGGTGACACGATGGCTACTCCACTAAGGGCAGCAAAGTCACACTTGTTTAAAGTAACATTAGCATCCTACTGATGGTTGGTGTGATGGTGATGGAAGTGCTGATGCTGGGCTGGATTTTGTACACAGCTGCAGGCACAGGTGTCTGTAATTGAACTTAGCTCAGGAGCTGGTTTGATTAGCACCTAACTAGATAAAACTGCTTCCCTGAGACCACTTTTCTGCATTTCCACCAAGGAGAACTTTGCCCCACAATTTGAAAAGTTAATATCCCTACACTATACTTAGGTTGCACTGATTTCCCCCAGGCTGTGGTGGCAATCAGTGCCACAAATGACTGAATGTGTGAGGCAGCACCTTCCCAAAAGCCTGGCTTATGCAGATGTGGAATCTGAAATGTGAATTAAGAGGCTCACAAAAAGGAATGGTTTCATCAGCCTTTGACCAAAGCTGTGACAGAATTGCTGAAGTAATCCTCCTTAAGAGACAAAACTGTACCCAATTTGAATACATATCACTTGGCTAAGACAGAGAGGCCTATCTCTTTAGCACATTGGGCAGATAAGCTGGCTCAGATAACAGGATCGATCAGTCAATGCAGCTGCATCACTGGCATTTCATACAGGAAAATTCCCAATATGTGGGATACCATCATTAAAAAACACTCCTGTCTTACTGCACAAGGGCTCTGTATTTCAGAGTACTCCTCCCCCAAATACCTTGCTTAAAAGGCAGATTTCCCTGCAGAGAGGGAGAAACTAAAGCCCATGTGTTATTTTGACTTCATTTAAGGCCTCTGGGAAGACTTACAGTAGGTTGCTGGCAGTGTGTAAGGCATCTGACTGCCTGCACATGGGATATTTACCAGGATATAATGCACATAGCAATACTCAGAGGATAACAGATGCAGAAGGTTTACAGTGCAAGAAAAGGTCATTATTTTTTCTCTCTGTATTTGTAGCTCCAACACAACTATTATTTTTCATAATGGCAATACTTACATTTTGTAGAGTCCCAGAGAGCTCACTAACAGATAAAGTAAAGGTTTCTTATTCCTACTGTGAGATTAGAACATTTTCTAAAGAGCCATCGTGACTGCAGGGAAAATAATCTAAATAATCTAAAATGGCATCTCAGACATGTTAACTGGTATTTTTTTAGCTCCATGATCTTAAAGTAGTCACTCTCAAAATGCAGCTACATCCCAAAAAACGGCACCCCACAGAGTCTCTTCCATATCACCTTTCCTCAGTTTATGATAAAAAAGGAAGATTTTCCAGTTGACAGCTGGGCAAACAAGACTTTAAAATCAGGTAGGTGTTCTGCATTATTTCTACCTCTTACCTAACTACCAGAAATAGAAATTTTTGGTTACACTGTTGAGGACCTGGCCAGGGAGTTCTTTCTTCCTCTTGCTTTCTTTACCTTGCTTCTCAATTTTTCCTACAACATGCTAGGCCTTATTAAAAGTACCTGTACTTGTACTTTTTGATAGTTTTGTTGATAGATTTTTTTCTGTACTTAACAGTGTAGCAATTCCAGCTGGTACTCTGGTTTGGAAGGAAGTTTCCTCAGTTGGTTTGGAGGTTGGTCTTCAACTCATTAAAAAAAAGGCAAATCCAAGTTTCTGGTTGCTGCTTTCTACAACACAGGCTCGTTGTTGCTTTGCCATACCTAGTATAAAGGGCCATGGTCTCACCCGGGGTCTTTCAGCATTAGTTGAAACTTGATACCAGTTACTTCCATCTCTGACTTTTCTCTGTAAGGGTTTCTGTTTAACTGCAGATCAATAAATAAAGCTCAAGTAATTTTTACTCTCTTATTCTTTCCTTTTTATTTAAATCTATCAATATGCAGATTGAAAAGCCTTGCTCAGTACTCTAACTAAATGTTCTAACCACAGGTTTTATTTTAATAGATTTATCCAGTATTAGTGAAATTAATGGATAGATTAAGAAAGCTTCAAAGTGTTTGAAAACAGCTATTTGCTCCATCAAGAGGTGCCTTTCCCCTCCTCTTCAAAGAGGCAACACACAAAATTCTTCATGAGATTCAGATTCTCATTTCTCCTGAGACCTTTAGACTCATCTATATAAATAGTCTGGAACAAAGAAGGGAAGTGCTACTAAAGAGAGGCTTTGGGCCAATAACATGGAGTAGAACAAATACTGGATCAGACCCTAAACCGATTTCCTCAGTAAAAAAAAGATTCCACCCTCAGAATCAGCACAATATCTGGGCAGTTCATAAGCCTATTTCTGTCAGCTTAGAGGAACGTGTAGAGCATTGTGTCAGCTTTCCAGCACAGAGATGAGTGGCAGTCAAAGCAGGATCCTTCTGTTCCACTAACAAAACCAGGGCAGTTCAGGGGTTCTCCCACTGGGACCTGGCTGAACATGGGCAAGTTTGGCACCTTGTCTCAGGCACAGCACAAAGTGGGCAAAACTGCACTCAGAGAGAAGGGGCTTGAGGCACAAATGAACAAAATGTGAATGTTCAGCACAGAATTCCTACAGGATGGGTTAAAATAGACCCTGGCTGATCTAGACAAAGTTAACATGATTTACCACCAGAACAGCTCTCATTTTCTGCAAGCCTCACCTTCATATTTATGGTATTTCAGTTTTCACACTGCAGTTCAGCAGTGTCCTGTTGATCTGTTCTTTTTACTCCTTATGAAAAACATAGACTTGTTTCCAGTGTTTCTTTGCAACATAGACTGGTGATATTAGATTTGTAGGAAACAGTAATAAACATAGTAAAATTTTGAATGCTGATTTTACAAACCTTTGTCTTTTATATTTAGAAGCAAATGCATGAATTTAGAGTGGAACTAAGTTATGTAATCTGATTATTATACAATTCTGCCTTAAAGAAAAATGTTATGGTTATTCTAAGAGGAATTTACGCAGATTATACCAGCAGTTCAATTTAGGAAATTAATTCATAGAACTGGAAAAGAATAATTCAGGATATTATTCTAGTCACAGAAAACAGGCTGGTTTATGTACTTTAAATGTAGATGGTTTATCTTCTGTTTACATATACCTTTCATTTTCTTCCAAATAACACACTGTACAAAGGGGGGGTAGGGATAATTGCTTTTCTAGTTAAGGAAATGAAATTGAAAAAAAAAATTTATTTTATATATAGATACTGAAAAGAGAAAAACTGCAGAACAAGAATTGAGATGTGTAAAATCAAACTTCTATAAGGTGAAGTGGCAGTAAAAATGCTACTTTAATATATATAATGGAAGAAAGTTTAATTTCTAATCAGTGTGGAACCTCTCCTTAAAACACTAGAGTTTGAAACACACCTGTCATACATAGGTCCCACTCTGTTGATTAATTTTTCCATTGCTTCTTCTGTCTCTCTCAGTCTTTCCTGGAGTTGAGTAAGCTCATAGTCAGCTGTAAAACAAAACAAAAAAAATCCCAAGATCTGTCACTAGGAGCCTTGAAAATGTATCCCTGTCCCATTATCACAGGTAGCAAATGCTGCACCAAACCAAACTGCCTTTGAGGAAACTAAAACATTCAGCTTAGAGAGATCTACCTACTTTTCCTGGCCTAAGAAGGTGAAGAATAATACCAATATTACACCCATTTAAGCAGAACAAAGGCACAGTGGAACTTCAACATAGTGGGAATGGAGAAATCCATCAGCAAACATCCTGCTTTTAGAAAGACCTCTATCCTGCACAGATTGTCATGACTTAATTTAACTCTGATGTAATTCTTTTGCATGTCTGAGACTTTAAAAGAAGAGGAAGGGGAATTGGTAAAGAGAAAGGAAGTTACTTGCTCCAAGTCACTATGTGACTCGGTCTTCAGGTTCCTAATCCAGTGACCTGTGCCCTGCTCTGGTACAGCTTGCCATGAATGCTTTAGGAATATAAATGAAGAGCTCTAAAAAAAAGGCAGAATAATTTTCACTGTTAGTTCTCTGGGATATAATGATGGCAAAGTTAACCTACTGCAAAGTTACATTTTTTCACCAAGCATCAGAGAAAAAAAATATAATTACCATTGCTAATGTATTGCCCAAAATTGCCAGGCACAACACTGGAAACACAATCTACAGCACTGAGCACATTAGGTATTCCTAATATGTGCATTAATGTCAAGAAAATTACATCTATGTTAAGAGAATTACCTTCCTGCTACCACTTTCTGTAAAGCCCTAAGTACTCTTCTTTCCTATTACAGTTTAGCCAGCTAAACACAACACATTTAAATGCTGTAATGGTAACAACTCTTCCAATCTTCAGTAGTAAACTTATTAATTTATCTAATAAGTGCCTACAAATACTTGACTCTATCTCACCAATGTTTAGGTAGAATCAAATTAACATTTCAGAATACTATTTGCTCTCTTTATTGCATGCATGAAAACTCTGCATTGCAATAAAGACACAAATTAGGGAAGTGCCTGATGATGGCTAAAGAATTCACCAATTCAAAAAAATTAAACTAGCTTTCATGGTATCTTTCTATGCTCTTACTAGACTGTTAGGGATTATACAGTAATTATAGCTGGACATCCTATTATCCATTTTTAATCATTAGTGACATGGGTTTTCAGCAAATCCGTGTAGTTAATTCAGTAAACCTCATAAAAAGCCATTTCTTCCACAGGGGCTTGGGATCAGGCTGCTATCATAGCCTCATGGGCTGAATGAGATTACAAAGTGACAGCACAGTAATTCTTTCGAACTCTTGCTTATTCCAACACAGAAGATTCTGGCTTGGTGTTGTTTTTTTTTGTTTTGTTTTTTTTTTTTGGTTGGGAGGCAACATCATCTTTACAGTGCACCCAGAACTTGAAGAACCCTGTCGGACCATTACAGAGTCAACAGCTACACAGATACAACTCAGAACCATACTCACTGATTTTCCTCTTCAGGTTCCCAGGTGTAGCAGGGTTGCATTTCCGCTCTGCAGGAGTAGTTCTTCCTTTGGAAGCCAGCTGATGAGGACAAGAACATGGCCCTTCTATCAGTTACAACAATAGTAATAGATAAGCCCCAGAGGCAATGGGAAAAAATACAGAAAACTGAAATAGGCGAGAAGGCAGCCATGAAAAAGCACACCCACCAGCAAAAACATGAAATATGCCTGGAAGATTCTGCCAGCTGAAAACTCCTATCAGACTCTTGGAATAAATAACAACATGTGACATATAGAGTAAAAATAAAGTGTAGCCACCCACATACAACAGGCAAAAGGATACTACGTGTATATTCAAAACTAATCTAGCATTACTCTAGATGTGAACATTTTCCAGGAGGAAAAAAAAATCCTTAAGAAATTTTAAGAAGTCAGAGGCCAATGCAGGTACAGAGAAATCCTCCCCTGTAGCATTCTTAGCTACAGTCTTTGCAATAGCAAAACCCACAGGATAGTCCAGTCTTTTGACCACCAGGAAAAAGTCCAGCATAAGCATTTTTTTGAGCACAGCTGAAATGGAACAATGTACTGAAATGAGAGTATAAATTTTTTTCCCCAATTTTTTTATTTCCCTGACTTTTCAATTTATGTTGGTCTTACCTTAAATAAAATGTACAGAATATATAAGAAGATGCCAAATCCATATATAGGGATAATCTGTCCCACAAGGCCTCTTCCACTTCCACCAATGCTTCCACTACCACCTCCACCTGCCTTGGCTTTGGCAACTGCTTCAGTAAGGGGAGACCTTGGAAAATGAGGGACAGCTCGGCTGTCGGGAGCATTGTGGGAATGCATCCTCGATGGAAAGCGACTGAGCTTTCCTGCAAAAAAACACACAATGATCATTTCCCTTCTTTTACTTTCCACCCTTTTACATGTAGCATAAACCTGCAGCAGGTGAGAGTGACCTATTTTCTCTGCTTGTACATTCACCACCACTGATGAGTAAGTAACTTGTTGGACTAAGTCTGTAAGCTCAGCCCTCAGGCTCTTGTGATGTGCAGTGCTGGGAGTTAGGTTTTACTTAAAGCCATTTACTCCTAGCAATTTTACTCCTACACTATTAGTAAAATCTCCTAATTTTAAGCATAGAAAACGCTGGCAAGACAATTTACAAAACAGAGATTTTAATAAGTATATTCTTGTCCAAATACCCAACAGATTAGGAGCTCCAGCAGGATAAAATGCCAGATTCCTACTTGTTTCTCTACTCAAGATCCCCCAACAATGTATCAGTTTTCCACTGTGAGCCTGATCTTTCAATATTGCCCAAAGGCATTTAATGTGTAAATGTATTAATGTCCAAATCATTATCCACCTGACACCCTGACACACGACTGCAGTGTTTGCTCAGCACAAATTTTTGGTACTTGCTGTAAGAATAGTATTTTACCTCATTTTACCAAGTGAGTAATGAAAGATTAAGAAAAGTGGTTTTACCTCAAGCTGTTCTTCTTAAAAAGTCTAAGGTAAAGCAGTGTGAGAAAGGAGATTGAATATAGCTCAGGACACATTATCTTTGGTATTTTAGAAGGGGAAAAAAAATTAGAGGTTTGTAACCTTTCTAGGCACAGCTAATTTAACACAAGAAAGGAGATCAAGCATAAATGGATGTACAGATGCCAGAGTAAGACTGCAGAGAGCCTGAAATGGTGCTGCAAATGATTTCACGCAACTGAAGGGCGCAAGAACCTCAATAAATTTAAGCTCATGCATTATTCTATTTTCTTGCTGCCATCAATTCAACAGTTTTGCTGTGAAATTCACTATTTTACTCCTCTGTGTAGTTGACATCCTGCTTTCCATCTCCATATCCACCTTGGATGTGCACCTGCACTCCCATCCACCTACTGGTGTTGAGCTGAGTACCTCAGCTACTCTGCCATGGAATCTGGCGGTGGGAGGCACTGGATGGAAGCACCAGAGATGGGATTGCCAGGCTGAGCTGCAGCTCACTCCCTGATCCCAGCTGGAAAACTCCCCCTCCCTGGCACACATGGCCTGGATGCTGCTGCCTGGTGCTGGGACAGGCTGCCTGTGCTTGCAGAAGGTAAATGAAAAGCAGGTTTGAAGTGGTGCTGCTAATAGCTGACTTTACTTCTGCAAGTATACAGCTGCAAGTGCTTTTATGAGGCACAAGAGAAAAAATTAATTAACATTTGATCTTGCTAGGAAACACAATCATTGGCAGCTAAATTCCTGAGCACAGAAAATTGCAGTAAACACTTACTAGGAAGTGATATCAATAATTCATGAAGTTCCACTATTAAAAACACATTTTTTCTTGTAGATGATAGCACACATTCCATGAGCTCCTTAGTGTAACTGCCAGGGTACACTACCACTGACTAAAGCCACTCTCAGATTAGCTTAATTTCGAGGAAGCTGTTATCATGCACTTAAATTTTAGTGAATTATTCAAAGTCTGTGATGGAAAGCATAGCATCTTATTTACAAGAAAGTCCCCCTGCTCCAGCAACAATGCCCTGCAGCAGTAGGTCACTGTGGAAACGAGTGTGATGTTGTGCACAGAGAAGCTTCACTAAGGCAGGGATGAAGCAGCAGGGTAGGTAAACACTTATAAAACATACTTATGCAAATATTATTTATTTTTTAAAAAGAGAGATATTAAGAAAGCAGAAAATAATTGACAAAGGTGAAAATGTATTTAAAGTGAATAGTTTTCTAAATTATCCACAAGCTCTCATTTGTGCTTTAAAAGGTTCAATTGAATTAAATATAATCAGAGCAAGAGGACAGACACTAGACATTTCATCATCAAGGTACTTTTAAAGGGGAATTTCTTGACTCCTAAACCTACCCTATTGATTTTACACTTTTACAATTATTTCCTTAATAAACAAATACTATCTTCCATATTTTTTTATTGTGAAGAATCCATGTGAATTACACAGGAAATTGAGGGCACAAGCAACTTGAAAACAACATATGCACAAAGCTCTTAAATGCACATTTAAGGACATAAATGGAAAATGTAACAATTTGGGTGCCACTGTGACCTGAACAAGATTCCACACTTCCAGGGATGAAACAAATGGAGACAATAACATAGAGAAACAATAACATAATATCAAGAAAATCACAGAAGAGCATGTCTTGGGTCCTTGTTTGCTGCCCTACCCAGCTGCCAGTGGGGTTGGTGTGTACTTCAACAGGACATTTTCCTGTTGGGGGAATACACTAATTCTGGTTAGCTTTGAAGGGTGCCAAAGTGCTGTTCTGTTTTTGAAGTATTTCTCTACTCCCCTGTGACAGCCTGAGGGCTGCCATCATGCAGACTGATTGCTGTGTGTGGTAACTCCCACCAAGCATACCCTACCTGGCTTTGCAATCCTTTTACCTAGGATTTATCCTGCACATTTAATAATGTTGTCAGTTTTAATGCTTCAGATCAACTTTGCAAACCAGCTACAGGGCAAGCAGAGCTTGTTTTGTTTAACCCAGTCCCTTCAGAGCCTGAAGTGCAAAAATGAAATTATGTCCCAGCAAACATTTGTGTTGTTTAAAAGGCTGTAGTTTCTGAATGTAGATGAAGTCCTTAATGGCATTTTCACATGAGAATGACGGTGGGGTTTTTAATCTTGTAACAATATTAACACTCCAATAAAAAGAAGGAAATCTTAAAATCTCTATTTACAACACAATGAATACAACCAAACCAACCAGATGATGACAGTCTGATCATTCAAACATCTTTTTTCCATTAAAGTTGTTACGTGTCCTACTTAATGGGTTTTAGGAATTGCTACTGAGCCCAACTCAACTATTTATAAAGCCATTTAGACTTATGTTACTGTACTATTCAGCAACCCTTAGTCTAGGTAATATGTGTCTCTGCCACATTGTTTTCTTCAGGACACCAGCAGACAACAGATGTGTGCACTGCACAAATTCAAGCTGAGCAGGGGGGTTACCTGAATTGTTATATATATATTTTTGGTAATGCTCATGCCACTTGATTATTTGTAAGATTTATCTGAAACTACGAACTTAGAAAGTGGCTTTACAAAATGCATGGCATATATTCATGAATACTAGACTTAGAATGTGTTTTTAAAACTGCTAGTAGGTCCCCTTTTTACTCCTCTTTTAACAAAATACAAACATTCCAATGCTTGGCTATGGAGTCAACAAGGAATGTGATACAAACACAGTAAGTTCTTTAAGTAACCTTTGTCATATACATGAAATTATTACTCTGAAAAAGAACAACATTCCTATCTGGAAGATAGTATTAACTTCTATAGTTCAATGCTCACCATTTTTCTAAAAGAGACCTCTGAAAATGACTTTATTAAATTCCAGTTCCATGCCTAAAGCCTGTTTTGATAAAATGCCTTCTGGTGACATTGAGTTCTAACAAACGGTACTAAATTTTAAGCATGTTTTATTCAGCGATAGTTTGCCCCCCAGACTACCATAAGCACCTTATTAACTTCAAGAATGACATGATTACCTCAAACCCCTAAAACTCCTGCCAGGTAACTTCAGTTATCAGTGCACTGAGGAGGACAGCTAATGACAGAGATATGAATTAAGTGGTTCAATCAAGATTTATTCTTCCAATAAAAAAAATAACTTCAGGTGAAATACAATTTGGTCTACAGAGCAGGTGTAATGAAATCCTTACTATCAAGCTGAAAATATGGGCTATAAACTCTCATCTGCAACCGACCAGCTGAGGTGACCTCAGCCAAAGGCAGGCACTGGGGTGCAAGAGGGGAACCACGCTGGGAGCCTGTGCTGCATCAGGCACACAGACCTGTGCTGTCCTGGGATCTCTGCAGGAATGATGGCAAGTATTTACAATACTGAGGATGTTGAGAGTATTTATGTTACCTATTTTAAGCATTTAACCGCAGCTGTGATTAAGCCACCCCATCACAGCACTACTCAGGAACAGCTGTGCTAGAATAGGTATGAACATCATTCATTCAACAGATGGCACTGAAAATAATTGGAGGACAATTTCGTTGTTGGGATTTTTAAAGCCATTTTCTGTCAGATCAACCTGCAGCCAAATGAAGGAGCACCACAACATTAACTGTTAAGTGTTTAAGACTGCATTGCTGTGGGAAAAGGGTGTGTCAAATTCCATCATCTGGTAGCACTGTGGAATCAGTCAGGAGCTGTGCAGGGGCAGAGGTTAATGGGGAGCCAGGTGCCACTTCCCTGCTTTGGCCAGGTGACTCCTCAGTCCTCACTTGTGCTGGCTGCTGGACCTTTATGGGTTTTCAGTGTGAGGAGATCCTGCAATGGAACTGTACACCTGCAGATCTACAGAGCTGACCAACCTACTCTCAAGTTCTTAAAGACCAAAAATACACCTGGTAACCAGGAAAGGTCTGTTGTGGCATGGAAATCCTGTATGTGGCTTCAAGGTAACACTGTTTTAGCAGCAGCTTCAGCCTGAAGGTCCTCAGAAAACCCTGAAATGAAATACTAAATGAAATCCATGTCACTGAAGAGTGCAGACATGGAAGAACCAGGCTGTTGGGAGGATGCAGAAGACACAGTCAGTGAATGCGAGTCCCTGATGGACAGCACCCCGAAGAACTTGTAAATTCTCTGTGCTCTCACCAGCCTTACCTATGGCTTGTGCGCAGCCTTCTCTGCCAAGACTAGGGGTTATGATATCAGCTACTCTTGTGAAGTGCCTTGGGCAAAAAATAACTTCTACAGTACAAGGCAATGAGCATAAAAAGGATGGGAGATACTTGCATGAACCCACTCCTTGAGAACTTAACGAGAGGACATGCAGAGTGGGAGGCCAGGCACCAAGGACGTAGCTTGGGGGGCCACAAGGACAGGACAGGAGCCTAAAAGAAGCCACCACGTGGCCACAACATTATGAGAATGTGGTGAATGGAAACAAAAGTTTAAAACGCTGGCATAGGAAACTAAATAATGAAAACGATTCAAATGATTTTTTTATTTCATATGTAATAACGAAAACATTCCATACAGAAATTAGCAATATAATAAAGGGATGTATTGCAGTGAAAAAACCAAAGCAAACGAAAAAAAGCGGAATGAATATGTCACTTTTCGCGAAGCTTTTATACCTTGCACGTAAATAAAACGATATTGTGAGGTTTTTAAACTACTTAAAAGAAGAAGTAGATGACAGCGGCAACCACGAGTGAATCCTCCGGCACTCCACACGTCGCTAAGGAAGGGGCACGGGGGAGGGACGCGCCAAGGGGGAGCTACGCTAGGTTTGCACACCGGGCGGCGGAGCTCCCTGCGGGCAGCCCCGGCCCCTCACGGAGTCCGCCCAGGCGGGCTCACCCCGAGCGGCACCGCGGCGTCCCGGGGCGGGGAGGGGGGGGCGGGACAAGGAGGGGCGGCGGCGAGGAGCGGCCTCTTACCCTCGGGCGGCGCGGCGCCGGGCTCCTGCCTGCCGCCGGCCCGGGGCAGGAAGGCCCGGGGCAGGAGCAGGGAGAGGCAGAGCACCAGGCAGGACACGGCGGCCACCCGGCAGCACATCCCGGCCGCCATGGCGGAGCTCCGCGCAGGCGCCGCGCGGAAGATCCGGGGCGCGCGGCCCCGGAGGGTGGGGGGAGGGGGGCGGCGTAGGGGGAGGCGCTGGAAACGTGTGGGGATTGC
>QUSF01000004.1:45065690-45099165 GCA_003676055.1 Chloebia gouldiae
GCAGCCCTGGAAACGTGTGGGGATTGCGGGGAATGGGATTGCAGGGAATGGGCTGGGCTGCGGCCTCGAGGGACAGCCCTGAGGCTCGGAAACGGCTCTTCTCCTGAAGGCAGCCAGCAGGAAGGATGGAGAGCGGCCTTTGAGGTCTAGTGACAAAACCCAGGGGAATGGCTTTGAGCTGAAAGACAGTAGCGTGAAAAATGAATATTTTGTGATTGGCTTTTTGCAAATGTTCCAATGAGTATTATATGTGTAATGTTAGAAAGTTAATGCTGTATTAATTCTTTTAAGAAGTGTGGTAAATGTAGTTTTAGGTTACAACAGAATGTTAAAATAGAAACTGCAATATAGGATTTGTTACAAGCTCAAGCAGGAAGATGAGATAATCAAGAAACTCTTCACACAGAGATGTCAGTGAAGGGGGCCCATAAAAAGTTACAGCGTCCTTATCAGAAAAGACAAACATTCTTCCACCTTCTCTCTGTCTTTTTGGAACCAGCAGAATTAAGGAGAAGTTGACAAAAAACCAGAAAAGTTCTTAATTTGCAAGGAATTTATGCATCATGTATGAGATATATGAACATGCAACAGGCTATTGCTTTTAAGGTTATTCCTTTGTTCACAAGGGATGCTTTTCATGACTTAGTGTCTGAGAGCATCCAGATGTCCATAATTCTTGCTTTTTATTGTCTTGTAATTTTCCTAACTCTAAACTTTATTACTCTAATTGTATTACTATTTTTATAACAATTTTATTATTATTAAACTTTTAAAATTTTAAAAACCAAGTGATTGGCGTTTTTCACAGTAGGCTTAGATTAGATATGGAAGATGTGTGCTAATGTCTCTACAGACAATTCCATGAGTGAAGGAAGGTCTTTGAAATGGATGTTTATGTCTCCACTGCCTTTGGAAAGTGTGAATTCCTGGTTATTCCTAGTTGTGATTGTGGTTTGCAAGGAGTGGATTTGATGACTGGAGTTGGGAACATGAGTTAGTGTTGCAAAGGTTGATGGGGAGGCTAGCACTGTTGGAGTGAACCCAGAGGTGTGGGCATTCCCAGGGGAATGTGGAAGACTGGCTGTGGAGCCTCTCCACATGACTCTGAGGAAACCTGGACAAAAGGTGTCTAAAAAACAACACACTGTATTAAGGGAGTGAAAGTAGGGGTTCCAGCCTGTTGTTGTTAGTCTCTGTTGATGGCAGGACTTTTGGAGCCATGTGTGTCTTCTTATGACACTCCTGTCCTGACAGGTAGGAAATCAGATGGACCTTAGAGAATCGTGCAAGATTATTAAACCCAGGCAGTCCACAGTCCCGGATCCTTGTACCATCTTGCACCTGATTCCCTCCTGACACTGCTACTAAAGGATGCTTTCTGGGGATGCGTACTTACAGAGCAGAGTAAACAGAATGTTGCCTTTGAGTGGGAGCAAGAGGCAGAGGGGATTATTTGGGCAAGAGGTTAATTTACTCCATCCCTAGGAATCGGGTTATTGCAGTATGTGAAGAACTTGCTCCACCTGTCAGGAGAATGGGACGATGTGGTAGGGGAAGGCAGTGTGCAATTATTCACTTTTCTGGCTGCAAGGGAGGCTCGGAGTATCTGAAGGGAAGGCACAGGTGGTGGAGGAAAAGGCTGAATGTTTGGGGCCTATTTTGACTGAAGACTTGAAGTGTGGTAGTTCAGGGGGAGTCCAGGAACTCTTGGAAGTGCCTTTGGCCAGGAGTGAAGGGGAGCTGTGACAATTTTTAGGATGAAGAGGGTATTGCTGGAAGTGGATTAAGGACTTTTTATTCTGTGACTTTTTAACCCCAGATAGTCCCTATGTTGTTGTATAGACACCAGAAGGAAAGCAGAACTTAAGAACATTACAAGAAAGATTGATTAATGCCCCAGCTTTTGCTCTCCTAGGCCCAGAAAAGAAATTGGAATTGTATGTGGATGTTGAACAGGGTTGTGCCAAAGGAATTCTAGTGCTAGAATGTTTTTAAAGTGAGGGGATGGCCCCACTGTTTGCTGTAAGGTAACTGAGGTTCTGTTGTGTGCAGAACTGTGCAGTCACAGCTTTGTTATGGAGAGGCTTACAAAGAAAACTTTAGAGTAACAAAAAGGAGGCCAGTTAATTAAAAACAAGTAAGACTGTTCATTACAAACCAAACAACTGGAAGCAAAAGCAGCCGGCTAGTCCATAAAGATTGGCACTCCATCTCCTCCTCGGCTCCCTTTATACAGGCACAACAGCACCAAGCTTCAACATAATTAATCACCATTTGTTACCTGTACCAACAACATTTAACCTTGCACAGACATTGCTAAGCACATCTCCAATCACAATTTGCCACCCACACCAACAACACTCAACCCCACATACACATTGCCAACTACACTTCCCCAAAAGTTCAAATTTTATTTTAGTTCTTAACAGCTTTGATAGTAACTGATGGCAGGATTGGTAAAGTCTGGCATCAAATTCTAAATGGGTGACCAGCTCTAGATTGTTCCAGTATGAGAGCCATGTTTAATGGAACAGGAGTATTTGAACCTGAGAAGCAAAAAAGGTGATGGATCTTCAAGATTCATAGGATGAAAAGGAGTTACTGGATGTGCTCTAGTAAAAGAAGGGAATTGTAAGAAGGGGCGAAGCTAACATGCACATGGTCAGCACAAACACAGAATTGTAGGTCTTAATAAAAGCCTGCAAAGTCTATCAAGTAAAGGTAGTGAATGTATTTCCAGATTAAAAGTATGCAAGTGGGGTGGTTCATGCTTTGGAAAATGATTTCAGAATATGTGATGGTGAAGGCAGTGGACTTGGATGGGGGAACTCACTTGACAGGGGGATCCTTGAAAGGATTTGAGAATTCTGTGGGAAATCTATGCCTCCTGGCAACCTGAGAATTCAGGTCAAGTAGAAGGGATGAATGGAGTAATAAACAAACATGCTTTGAGGCTGGTGACAGAAACTAAGATGGCATGGGTATGGCTTTTGCCATTAGCTTTGGCAAGAATAAGATCTACACCCGATGGAATATTCAATGATTCCCCTTTGAATTATCTGAGATTCTTACCCTGTTAATTTTCAAAGTGGCAGGGAGGTGAAGATACATATTTAAACCAGTGTGTGACCAGGATGCTGTATCTAGTGTAATCTCTTTGACAAGAAGCCCCGTTAGCAGAGACACTGCCTTTGGACTTTGCTGTCCAGGACATGCAGCTAGGACTGCAGAGACAGCAGTCTGCAGAGACTGCAGAGACAGTCCAGGAGAGCTGGACATGGGTGGACCCTTGGGTCAAGGTCTCTGAAGGCCTACAGATTTGGACTTCTCAGCTGGAAGAAAAGGATGGGAGACCTGGGCTGTCAGTAGGCATGGACAAGGACCTCTAGGGATTAATAGGAACTGTAATTGTCTATTTTATTCTTTGTATTTACTTGCCATGCCTGGTGCAGGGATGGACCAGATGTGGAAAAGTCAGGAGTGTGTGTTCCAAGGGTTCCAGGTTACTATAAAGGATGAAGTTACTAATAACTCAGGTTTGTAAAGAGAAATTGAGAAATAAGAGGAGGGTTTGAGAGGCAAGCTCATGTCTTCACAAACAAGTGGATTGGTGAAGGTGTGGGTGTTAACACCTTTGAACTGGGTCTTAATGTCACTACAGACTTTCAGACTTTGGGCAGCAGATTTGTTGCAGAGTGCAGACAGCTCCTGACATGGACTGAGGAGGTTGAACTTTTGCACTTTGGGTCAAAACAGTACGTTCAAGGGGGAATGTGTTGTAGGCAATTCGGGAAGTCTGTGCCTTGCTACTACCTCAACCAGTGGGAAAAGGAAGAGGGCAACATGCAGCCAGGAATTAGGATAAAAGGAGGCTGATCCTTCCAAAATAGAGAGGAAGAAGCCCTGCAGGTGTATCCCAGGGGACTCTCTTTATTTGAATAAAGCTGAAGGATTCTATCTCTTTTCGACAAAAACTTCTGGAGTTTTTTCTCAAAACAAATGACCTCAAGTAACCCTGGGTTTCGGCCAGAATCCGGAATGGAGTCAGCAAAAGGGGAAACCCAGATGGGATCACAGATGGAGTCTGGAATGGAGTCAGCAAAAGAGGAAACCTGGACCGGATTCTGGCTGGACACGACTGTGTCCCAGATTGAGAAGCAAGATGTATTCCATTTCCCATCTGTATGGCAGTTGTCTTTTGTTAAGAGAGCAGTTTTCCTTATCTCTTTCACAACCAATCCTCTCTCAGGGGACCCATTTGCTGGTAGTGGGCTATTGAATACGTGACTGATAAGAACTGTAACATCTCATTGTGAGATGCTCTGCCCAGAGGAAGGAGCCAAGCATTCCTAACTGGATACAATCTGAATTTTGGGGGCATCAGAGGCAGCCTTTCCACTGTTTCCCAAGAGGAACAGCTGGGGTTTTCAGAGAGAGAGTACATCCTTCTACAGGATCACAGCTCTGACAGAACCACATCTGCCACTCCAGGAGGACTGCAGCCATTCCCAATTTGGACGCCTACCAACACGCTGGCCAAAAGGGTGCCAGGTTGTATTCTGACTCTGTCAGTGGTTTTCCTTTTGTATTACTGCATGAATTTTGTTTCTTTTCCCTTTTCCTAGTAAGTTGGATTTCTGACTTGGAATCTCTCACCGATTTTGCTCTCAAACCAGAACAATTTGGCAAAAGGGAAAACCAGGACCGGATTGCAGCTAGAGTCCAAAATGGAGTCAGCAAATGGGAAAACCCAGACTGGATTACCGCTGGAGTCTGGAATGGACTTGGCAAAAGGGAAAACCTGGAACAGATTATGGCTGGAATGGAATCAGCAAATTTTTTTTTTACTTCTTCAGGGCAGTTGTATCATCCTGGTCTTCAAGATCCTTTCCAACTGAGACCCCTCTATTATTCTTCCTTCCTCCCCATCACTGATTTTCAGGCTCTGGTCCTTGCTTGCTTGTAGCACTATGAACTTTCTGGGGGAAAGAAAAAAAAATCTCCACTGTGCCCTGTTTTTCACTGCTCTGCAGGGTCTCTACTGAAGGCAGTGATGGTTCAGGTGGGCGCAGGGTGCACAAGGCTTGGAGCATGCATGGGGGTGTGGTTCCCATTCTCCCTGGTCTGAGAAGGGGCCAGGACCCTTCCTGTGGCAGAACCGCTGGAGTTAGGGCAGGCAGGCTGCAAGGGCAAGAAGGCAGTTTGGATTAAAGCACTGCTTGAGGCTGTGGCTCACCTGGATTCTTCATGTGGACTTGTTTCCTTCCTTTGAACATATGGGGCAGATGTAGAAAAATCCAGACTGTATCTAAGCTTAATTCAATTTACTTGAACTATGTTAAACAACAAAAATTAAAAATGTTCAAAAGAGGGTGTGTGAAATATGTGTCTTATCAGTGCATTTGTTTAGGGTGCTGTTTTGCAAAGTCATCCTGAAAACAGCTCCCTACTGCACTAACAATAAAAGATTGAAAAGGGAAGTTCAGTGTTTGTACTTGTTCATTTTCACTGACTTAAGCAAAAAACTGTCAGTCATGTCAAATTAAATTATATGGTTTTGTATTTCCATTATATTTATATTACACTGTATTACTGCAGTTGAATTAGATGATTTTCCATGGGGTCTGGGCTGTGACTACTGAATTTAACTCACTTTACGCAAGAGCTACACTTAATTAGACTTGAGCTGAGAGCAGAACCGCTTTGACTAATGCTGCAGACCACTGTGGTAGCAGAATACCATAGGCTCTTAAATTACTTCAAAAGAGTTATTCACTGGACAGCTGGAACTGGATGGACAATTCCAGAAATCCTTCTCAGTGAGGACCTTCACCGTAGGAAGACAGCAGTCCTTGGTCAGACCCTGCCAGCCCTTACAAACCAGCCTGGCTGGACTGACTCCTTCACCCATCACTCATTCACCAGGTTTCAGGGTTCTCACTGTAGGATTTCTGGGAGTCCTTGCACTGTTCCTGGAAATGAGAATTGTGGGAGCTGTTGTTTTGTTGTTTGTGCTTCTTTCCTAAACTTGTCAGCAACTCTTGATGCCTCCAGAGGCCAAGTTAACAAGAGAGGGCATCAAAAGGAGCATTGATTTGATCAGAAATATGTCATCAGTTCACTAACAACAAACAATTCCCTCATTCCATCATGAAAAATACATTGTTCTGTAGCAGTTTTTAATATTCAGAAACAACACTTAATATAGCAAAAATACCCTCTATCCAGTAAAAGAGATATTCAGAGGTACCAATAGACATCTCAAAAAAATTATTTATTTTGAACTTCTGTTCAGGAATGTTAGAAAGTAATTAAATTTTATTTGCATTTATTTAAGCCTCCTGTTTTCCCACCTACCTCTCTGCTATCACATGCTTACTGACTTTTCCAGTTTCTTCTTATTATGGGACAAAGCTTTAGAGGCAATTTGGCCAGTATGAATCAGAGGTGGGATTTTTTCCCCTTGTTTTTATGCTTTTTCCTTAAGGATTTTCTTGGGCTATTCTATTTTGCAGGAAAGCTCAAAACACAGCAAATGACAGTGGGAGTTGAGGAAATTGTAAACCTTCATGCTGCTATCACCACGCTGGCAATAATGAAGTGACCATACCTTTTCACAAGTATTTGTAACTTATTTTAAATTTTACCTTTTGTAGAGAAAGGGTCATCTTCAGAAGGCAGAACGTTTTCCTCATGTGTAGGTAAGGATCTACACAAGCCACAGGAATACCAAACTTCGGATTATGTAAAGCAGTAGTCAACTGTTCTGAAGAACAGGAAAGGCATGAATGCTTGAGAATGATTGCTGATAATTCAGTGAAGAGAAAATTAATGTGAAAGAACTTGAATGAATAATTTAAAGCCTGTCTTTTTTTTTTTTTTTTGTCTGCTTATTCTTGACTGGCCACGTATAAATTGCTATAAAAATGAACAATCTCTGATATAAATGTAAATCAGGCAGAAAATTCTTAATCAAACTAACAAATGACACGAGCTCCCTCATTTGTCTAGGTTTTGTTAAAAGCTGTACTACCACAGCTCCTCACCTAAATTAGGGAGGTGGCTATGTGCATGCTGCAAGCATTCTCACTGCAGAGTATCTTAGTAGTAAAGAGCCAAACTCTGCAGTAGCAGGTAAATGCTAACACCAGTTAGAAGCTTGAGAGCTTGTTTTCTGAGGAAGAATGTAATTCCTTGGCAATTCCCAAAGCTGTTGATTAGCTGCAGAGCAGGGAAAAATTCTTAGCTGGGCTGTGGAGGCTGAGCTCTCTGGGAAGGTCTCAGTGGTCTGCAGCAGGAACTTTGTGCACAGCACAAGAGCTGGCACAGCAGCAAAAATGGGTCACATCCTCCGTGCCTTCTGGGGGCAGCCTGCAACAAGGATGTGGTTTCTTGTCTTCTGTGCATGAGGAAACCTGTTTGGCATCTCTTCAAGTCTTCCCCTCCCTCAGAGCTGGAGGATTTGCCCCTAAATGAGCAGTGTTGACTGGCGGCTGCCTCTGTATTTCCCAACTCCACAGTGAGTTGCTCAGGTAGCATCTGGCAGCAAGGTGGGATTACTTGCAGGGTTTAACCCATGGACAAGGTGATGCCTTGCAGTGGGAACACCCTTTCCTGGTGTTATTGATCAGCAGAAAGAAAGCTCTGATGAATTCTGTGGTCCTTTCTGTCTCCAAAAAAAAAAAAAAAAAAAGAAGAGTAGTATTCTGCTCCAATTAATTAAACAAACTGATATGCATTTTGCGCTTAAATCACACTTTGCATATCCATAATCTCTGCACTACATTTTATGTATACATTACCCTTGAGTAAAAATTTGTGAGCATATAAATGCTTTCTCATATAATCTTGCTAAAGCACACTCTTCCCTATAAATATTCATACTACTGCCAAAACATTTGCAAGCTTTCCCCAAAGGTGAAATATGTGTAATGTACTTTGCCTTCTGGGTATAAATACTATCCAATACATTTTGGTTAATATGAATACACTAATTATTCTTGTAACCCTTTTTAAAAGGGTCATCTTCATGATGTGAATTTTTAAAAAATGTAATTACAGTAATTGGATACTTAATCTAATTAAAATTGGCTTTATCTTTAATGGGAATTTTTCTAAGAAGGCAGAATGACAATTGACTTTTTGATAATCACTGTTTTCTTTCAGCTAGAGGATGCATTTAGTACAGTAGGAACCAGAGAACATGGCTTTTTTACCACATGCCAGCCACCTTTAGGGCCAGTTAAACTTCATTTTTATCCCTTACCAGGAAAAACTTCCATTTTACTTGGAAATAAAAGTTCTTCATGCTGAATTGATTTCATTGTGGCTCAGGCAGAGATAATTTAGGGAGTGTTTATGGTGCTGATTATGATGCAAGGCATGCCTTAGAGAAGCTGTTGCACAGGGGAAGGTGCCAACTTCCCAAAGCTTGGCTCTGTTCAAGTATGTAGGCACAGTCATGTACAATGAGCTCCTCTGTCTTTGGGGGGTGCACCTGGATGGACCCCAGCATGCTTGGGGTGCATGTAAATTCTCCCTGACATCAGCAGAACTCCAGACTATTTGGATTATCTCCTGGATTTATAATTCGGATCAACATTTCTAATGCGCTCTCTCTTAAAGTCACTTTCCATGCAGAGTGACAGGCAGGACTGCCACTGTTCAAAGGGGGAAAATTATTTTGAGTCCACACTGCAGCTGTTACTGTGGGAAGCCAAGGAGAACAAGTTAGGAGTTGTATGGGAAAGAGTGGAGAAGTGGGTTCATGTTGCTGCCTTCGGATACCTGTGACATAAACATTTATGTCTGCTATAAAGCTGCTGCACCTTTCGGGGCCTTTGCTTTACTGGAAGCCAGGCAAGAGAAAGCCCTTCAAGGAAAATCAATCAACTGTTTTGTAGGCTCAACTTGCTAGTGGTGTGTTCCTGCTGTATGCAGCTGCGCAGAAGGCTTTGTGAGCATGAACTTAGAAAGTTTCTTTACTGTATTCTCCTGAGCTGTCACCACCCTCCCGCACAACTCCCATTGGGTTTGACCTCTGGTGTGTTTAGGCTGGACACTGTCTCTATTGGTTTAACCTCTTGACCTACACCCCCTATAAAAACTGTGTCCAGACCTCTGTGCGTCGCCATTTGTCCCTGCGGAGTTCAAGAAATACATCTATCTCTGGACTACATACAAGTGGTCTCTTTGTCTCTTTGTCCTGGGTTTAGTAGCGTTCTCGGGGGCTTCTGCTGTGTCTCAGCAAGCCAACTGCTGCCTGATAATCCCTGTGGAGACTCAGGGCAGCCGTGTTTGTTGCTCTCCCTCCAGCTCCTCCAGGCAACTGCTGCACCCGGGGCCATAGGGTGGGGGCCGTGTGGGAAAGAGCACAAGTTCCCATATGACTAAAGACAGACATATATTTCATAGAGGAATAAATCAGTGTTTTCTAAGAAGGATAATCATCTACATCTACAAAGTATTCAAAAGAAAGATTAGGGAATAAAAGATCGATTACATAGAATGGGCCAAATCATGACCTAGTGCAGGGAGACACCAATGATTTTGATATACATGTATTGACTGTTCTCACTGTCAGCTGAGGGATGATCTGATTGCCAGAAGAGTCTTTTGCGTTTTGTCCCTGCAGCCTGGTCTGTGCCAAAGTGAGACCAGACACTTCCCCCAGGATGGCTGTGCCAGTTCTGACAGGAAATCTCTGCCAGTGTCTCTGTGAATGCTCTCTGTGCCTCTCCCATGGGCCCAGCTGCTGTGCCTGGGGAGTCACCCGGGTCTGACAGACCAGAAGCACCAGCATCACATTTCCACAGGAAGCTGTTCTTTGTGCCCAGACTTTTTCCTTAGGAAGCTGTTCTTTGTGTCCAGAGAGCTCCTGCTGAGCTCAGCCCTCTTGCAGCCCCCTCGGGTAGGCAATCAGCTAATAAGCAAAGAGAGAAAGTTGTAATACTGTGCTACTTTTTGGGTCAGGAGGGATAAATATGTGTCTACTTCTGCTGAGCATGTGAGGTAGCAGTGACTGCAGTGCTGCTGAATGAAAAGAGTGTGAAGGTGATGCTATGATTGAAACACCGTGTTTCACCAACAACCTGTATGTGGAACACACGATAGCAAGGAGGCTTCTAAGAGAACCACTTATGTACTATGAAAGATCATAAATTTTGGAGTGAAATTAGCACTGATTAAAAGAAGAATTTCAATTAAAAAAAAGGTACCAGGAAAAGTTGATCATTAAATGAATGCATAAGTTCAAAACAGCATCAGAAGTACCAAGGAAGCCTCAAGTTTTATCTAAGAACTGCAAGTGGGCTCAAACTTTAGATTTCAGCTTATGAAAAACATTTGCCATATGAAAAAATGCTCATGCTGGAAATACTGAAAAGTGTGTCATTTCCCATCAGTTTGTTTTATCAGGGATATCTTTGTGCAAGCTGGACATTGGATAAAGAAATAAGGATATTATCTGCTAGCCTTCACTAAACTTGAAGATTCCATGTTGAAATTGAACACGGAAGCAGTATTGAACTTTTCAGTGCACCTTTAGTGGCAGAACCCGAGGGCACTGGCAGGTAAGTGGTCCTGTACCTGAGAACACAGACATGGCAATGTGGGGAGGTTCTGCTGCTATACAGAAAGTGCATTTTTAGGCCTGGCAGTACTGCAGAAATGCTGCAGGAGGTGAGGAAAGGCAGCATTGTGGTGGCCAGTAGTGTGAACTGCCATTTTTCCAGACCTGAAGAACCTTCTGGTTGGGGTTTTTGTTTTGAGGCCATTATTAGCTACTCAATACAAAAAAGCTGAAAGCACAATGACTCACCAGAAATATCCGAGTTCTTCAGAAATAAATTTTTGGAGTGCCATAGGAATTCCTGTCCCTATTTACAAGGCCAGTTCAAGCTATACTTGTAGGCCTTGTAGTAGCTTGTGACTGAGGAATCTTGTCAGATGCCCATCCGAATACTTAGAAAAACAGAAATTATGTGGATTCACAATATGTCTTGGGTAAAATCTCTGCACTGCTGATGTGGTCTCCAGATAGACTTATTGTGAAACTAATATCAAACATTGCTCTAAGCATGAGAGAAAATTATTGCTGGCTGAAGGGAATAGATGTGTCCAGGGAGGGAAAAGAGTCTGTTGCCTGTCTTCTCTTTGCAGACATGCAAATGTTCCTCATCTATCAGTGGTGCAGTTGCAGGAAGAGACTGGCAAGTAACCAGCTTGATATCCATTTATTCTACAAAACCACTTGAAAAGTTTTCTTGCCTAAAAGAAAACTGCTCTTGTCTAAGAGAAAGGTCTATGACAAAGTGTGATGTAAAAATCTTGCAGAGCAGATCAGGTGTTTCTAATCAAAAGAAGGCCAGACATGACTTTTGCTTTGACCATAGTCAAAAAAGTGGTTGCCACTTTCCAAAATCCTGCTATCCACAGGATAATTTCAGAGAGCAATTCAACACTATGCACAGTGAGAAATGAAAGGCTGGGCAATTGAGTGCTAGTGACTTCCTTTACAGCAGCTTTGATATCCTACATGCATTGCAGGCAGGAAAAAAAAATCAGAACCCTACAGGATTAGTGAAAGGCTGTGCAATTTTTGGATGTCTCTGAGGTCAGCATCCCTGCAGCATATGGAGTGTGGTGGGAGCAGGAGTTATGCAGCTGGAGCTGTGTGTGGCTGGCTGACTGAGCAGCCTATGTACCTGTATTCTAGCACTGTGGAGATGGGAATGAGCTTAGCTGAGTGTGGGTAATGAAACACAATTAATTCACACTTAGCTTCTGCCCAGTAGAGAGACAGGAATTGGAAGCGAAATTTGAGTAGAAAAATCCACTTGGTTTTGATTGAAAATATGAAAATATACTGAAAACAAGGCATAGAAAACCATAAAATTTGAATAATTTAAACCCATTAGAAACATGGGAAGCTTGCTTGGAAGTGGGGGGAATCTTTCAGTACAGCCAAAACCAGTGCTTAGTAAGTTGGTAGGATGTTCAATGCTAATTATCACAGGGCGGCTCAGGAAAGACCAAGAAAGCAGACAAAAATCTACAATACCATCCCCTTTCAGATGAAAGGTGCAATAGAAACCTCTTTACTGCTAAAATCATGTGTTTAGAAAGCAGCTGTTCCTGGGTAACTGAATGCTGGGAGCATTAAGTAAACGATCCTGCAAAATTCCTTGGTGGGCAACCCATTTTGTGTTCAGAGTTATGCTTTGTAAATAAACACCAAGCTGCTGGAGCACTTGGTCATTCCCACCATCTCCTTTTGATAGGATTAGCCCACAAGACTCCACATATCACATCCATTCTTGTTCCTCAGCAAAATCCTCTGATAACAAAGAGCTGTGCAGCCATTTCTGTATCAAAATCGGGCATCTCGGCAACACCTGAAGCCTCAAATTTAAGAGCTTGTTGGCTTTTGTACTTAACCTCTCTCTTGCTCTTGAAAAGTTTCTTTCAAGGGGAAAAATTTCAAAGCATAATTTCAGTTTTCCAGGAGATGGCAGTGCCACTACAGAAAATAGCTGAGTGGTTGAGCTACTAAGGTGACTGTTCCATAATTTGCCAGTTTAAAACTCATATATAACAAGTTTTGATTTTTTTTATTAATAGATGATCAGATAATTATACTTCAATGACTGTCAAAAGCAATAATGATAGCACTCATTACAAGTTTAAAGTGTGTCTGAATTCCCAGGGACTCACAACAAGCATTAATTCATCTGAATGGAAACAGGATACGTAATTGGGCAGTAACTCATTTCTATCACATATAGTATATGCTATAATTAATTTTCACCTCACATTTTCACACTGGATGTTGAACTGGCCTCCTTACCCCCATCTGCTCTGGCTGGGGCAAGTGCAGGTGTTGCAGGAGTTGCAGCATCAGGCACATAGGTAGCAAACTCTGGATGCAATCCAAGGAAACTCCATAGCACATCTGGCAGCACCCAGCAAATCTGAAGTATAAAGCAGGTGAATAAATGTATTGAAAATTAATAAGGAACAGAGCACTGCACCAGATGCAGTGGTATGCTAAGTACATTGCTAAATAGATTGCAATATGCTAACTAAATTGTCTAAAATATATTCTTGCTTTCATGAACTCTGTGAGCTGATGCCTTTAATTTTCAGGTTGAGCTTGATTTCCATTTATTTTTATCATATCATATTTCAAGGATTTTGTATTATGATTACATGTGATTTACTAAAAATAACAGATCAATGAAAACATGCAGAATTTACTGTGCTTCTCCTTCCATTCACTTATTATATTTTTCATAAGTCTTTCATTACAAAAAAAGGCCTCTATTCACACTAGAAAGGCTACCTACCAGTTCAGTGAGAAGAAGGCAAGCAAAGAGTTATTCTACACCCTGCTAACATATTCATATAAAACTTCCAATTTTGTTAAGACCTTTTGTGGAGGAATCAAAAATTAGCTAAGATTGTATTGTAATTCCTCTTTCCTGACCTGAAAGTCACACAGCTGGATTCAAGTAGGCCAGAAATATGTGCTTTATACAACCACCTTGTGGTTGGGGCCTTTTTTGAAGCTCTAAAAGTTTATGCTGCTGACCCTGTGCCCCGTACCAACGACTGAGTCTCCAGTAGGACCTCACGGCAGAAGACAATTTGTCACAACTGTCAGATAGCTGGCGGAAGGAAAGATCCTCCTTGTTTCATCCATGTCAGCCCCTACGTGTCCCTTGGAACAGGGCAGGAGTTGCACACTTGCTCATTAGACCTGAGAGATTCCAGTTCTGTGGGGCACATCAAAATTTAAATACCCCGGAGGAAAATAATTTGCTGCTTGATCCAACAACGCCTTTCGAAGTCAGTGTAAAAATGTTCATTAGCATCAATGAGATTCAGATTAGATCCCTGTTTCATAGTCAGCAGTAATATAACATAATTGGCTGCTCAACATCATATTTTGCAAATCATAGGAATTCATGGAAAGCCATGTCAACAGCAGTCTCATTTGATAGAACAGCAGCAGCACATCCAAGCTTTTTACAGCCTGACAGGCACAAATGTTCTATCATTTGCATCCCTCCTAGGTGGTGCTGAACTAGATCCCCACCTGTGTGGGAACACCACTTCACTGGTGGGTGCTGGTAGGAAGGACTGATAATTTGTGACAATGGACATACCTTGATACAAGATGGAAATTAAGGCATGGCATAGTAACATTTTTTATGTGAAAATTTTAGATCTCATTGTTAATGATGATAGTGAAGTAATCGGTAGTGGTACTTTGCAAAACTTACATGACAAAAACATCAGGAAATTAATATACATGGCAGCTAATCTCTCCATTATTTATCCCTTTTAATTTACTGTTTAGTCTTTATTAAAAAAAACCCACATAAATAAGGTATAAATAAGGTATTTAAATTATAATTTTTCAAATATGACATTCCACTTGTCAAACTGCACATCAGATGAGTAGGGCAGGGTGACACTAAGAGCTAATCAAACAGGAGCTCAGGTCCTATGGCTGATAACTCATGTTAGGGAAAAGGAAATTATCACTCATCCTGATTTCTGACTAAGCAGTACTTTCACCAGCCTCGTGAAGATCATGCACTGGTGGGTAAGAGGATTGCTGGGCAGGACTTGAAAACTGCACTTCAGTAGAGCCACCTTGATTTATATCCACTCAGGATTCAATTCAGCTCTTTCAATTCAGCATTTAGCACAAGCAGTGCCAACCCAGGTGTCACAGACTGTGTTATTCAGAGATGTTACTCTGTACATGTGAACAACAACGAGCACCAAACAGGCCAGGTCATTGCAGAGTGTAGGGGCACCAAAACCAGCAGAAGAAGCACAGCAGAAACAGCCAAGTGTCAGGGGTAGAACATTTCTCATGCGCACACCTGATAGCATGCAAATGTCTGTAAAACTACAACCTGGACCCTGGAAGAACACACTCCCAAAAAAAAAAACTTGATGGAGCTAGAAGCAAACTAGATGAATAAGACTGAGAGCGTGGTCATAGTCATCTGTTGTCATCAAGGTAATTTTCAGAATTGTATTCTGAAGAATTAATTCTGAATCTGTATTCTCAGAAGTAAAACCCTATGCCTTTGAAGGCATGTGCACCTCCCACACAAGCTTAAGTGCAACTTATTCTGGGATGTGATTCAATGCCATCCTTCTCATGCAAGAAATACACTTGCAGCCCAGCTCCATACAGCACATCCATCCCTCTGCAGTGCCAGGCAGGGTTAGTCACCAAAGGACAAGCAGATCAGAGAGCAGAACATTAACCATGGTCTCAGGGGACTTGTTATTTCTGGGACAGTTACTCTTCATGTGTCTTTACTGAAGCCATTCAACCTCTCTTGTCTTTAATTTCTGCTTGGTTGGAATCTTCCAATTGCTACCAGGACTTCATCTGTAGTCCCCATTTTATGTTTAAAGCTCAGTTGAAGCCTCTGGGCGCACCACTATTGCTACTACCCACAGACGGTTCCCACAAGTAGGGAAAAGAAGCATGCCACGAGTATGGCTTGTTTTAGAAAGTCCTGTTCTCAGAAACTGAAGAAACATCCTCAAAAAGAGGCACTGGGGCTACAAACACACCAGGATGAAGGAAGATTTAAGGGCTTGGCAAAAAGAGTAGTAGTGATAGGTTGTGATTTTTTCAGTCGTTGGCTAAGAAAACATTCAAGTTTAAACAATCTCTAGATGTGAAGCTGTAGGGACAACTAATACAGAGTTCCCATTAAAAATCTCTCAAGAGATCTTGCAAGATTAAATAAAATTAGCCCAAAGGCCCAAATTCTGTCTGCAAATCAGGCATCATCCACTGAAGTGAAAAAGCCCTGAAGTACACAAGAGCAGCCCAGCCACGTGGGCTGGCACTCAACCTACATGTGTCTCCCTGCTTGGCCCCCCACCAGCACCTCTTGCCTGTCCTCCCTGCTCCCTCCAGCTCTGCTCCCAGCCCCTCTCCCAGCCCACTCTGAAGCTCATGGTTCTGCTGAAACATGCAGTTACACATTGAAAAATGCCTGGAGAAAGGGCAGTTGGTTGATCCCACCAGGCTGGATGTGCCTGATACAACTGCCATTGAAAACCTGCAAGGCCAGGCACCTGCTTTTGGGGTAGGGATGGCTGTGAAGGGCTCTTTGGCTGGTACTGCTGGCTCACACAGCAGTGACAAATGATGACAGCATGAAAAATATAGAGAAAATAAATCAAAGAAAGCGAAAAAAATCCCAGGGATATTAATGGGTATGAGTTGATGGTACAGGTTTGCCTTACTTTTCCCCCATTACATCCTTAGGCTGTGCAGCAGACTATCACATGGTGCCACAACCTGTGATACAGATTGTATTTAAATTACTTGTACAACTCTGTACAAATAATACAACTCTGGCAACAAGGGTCTTCTCCTGATGGCAGAGAGATCTCTGGTGGAACTGCTGCTGAGCTGGGGCAGGAGATCTGCGAGCCACAGCTTTGCAGCGTGCCCAGCTTATCTAATACACTGGCCAAAATTTTTATGCCAGTCATTACTGCCTGCATTTGGCAAATCCTGGCGTTGCCAAGTACCTGCACCTGCAAATAATTCCCTGGGAATCGCTGGCACTGCTGGTGCAGCTTGGAGCTCAGCAGCCTCTCTGCTGGTCCATTAACTCCAGGATATGTTTATTATGAAGCAAGAACTTATTCAACCAAATCTCACAACAAATAGAAAGCATAAGAAAAATATTAGGTCAGCACTTGGCAAAACAGTAAAGAATATGCTGTTTACCAGGGTAGGTCTCAGTGCTGTTTAAGTGGTGGCAGGAGGAGACCTGACTGCACAGCTACAAGGCACTGCTTTAAGCAGATTTTTCCTCGCTGATCCACAAGAATACTTCAGTGGGAGTTGCTCACCTGTTCTTCAGCCATTGGAAATGCAAAGCTCAATCTCTTAAAGCTTACCAAAACCCAGTGGGATTTGGGCTAAGGAGTCCTGTGTGTTTGAGGACATTCAGGTGCCTCAGTCTGGCTGGTTGGGGCATGGGAGGCAGTGCCAGGCACAGATCCATCCTGATGCACTGGCACACAGTCCAAGATGTGCTGCAGCTTCTCCAGGAGTGCATCCATACACATCCATCTTCTGCAAGGGACAGTTTATAGATCGAAACGGAGGATAATGGGAGGACAGTAATTTAAATCAGAGTAGTTAATTGCACGTAAGGATTCCTACCATCCTCTTAGTTTCCTAATTGCTAATATACTTAACACTGATTTTATCAATAGTCCATGATATATAAAATTACTTCATGTCAGCTCATTAGTTAATTAATTATAGGAAGGACACACACATCAAAGCCAAATGTAGACTGAGGACCCAAACTTCTCCTTGAGCACAAGGAGCAGCTCTAGTGCAATGGTGCCAATTCCCTCTGGTCTGTGTGTTTTTTCCAGATACTTATTCACAGCAATGCAATTCTGCAAAGGACAGGTAAGGGGGAGATATGGCCACCATGCCAGGACCAGCCTGTCATCTCAGCTTTTTGTGACTTTACCTTTAGGGACAAAGAAGCCCCTGGGCAAACCACAGCTCAGAGCTGCAGCCAGCAGATCAATGGCTACGAGAAAGTACAGAATTAAAATTTATATGTATATCTGTACCATTTTTTGAACCTCCTCAAAATAGCTGAATGAGTATACTAAGAAACAGGATGTACAGTTAATTTTTCTATGAGGGTATCTCACTAAAACAACAGAAAAAAATATTAGTTATAATTAGGCAACCACTCTAAACTGTGTTCAGTGATTGCCTTCTCTATGGCTGGTTTTGGTAAGAGCGAAATACTGTACATTTTTCCCACATTATACAAGAATTGGGTGTACTTAGTTTCTAGTTTTTTCTGTTTGTTCCGACCCAACAAACAAAGGCATTTCAAGCCACCATGTTCAATTTCTAAAACAAGTCTAGGAAGGGACAGACACTATTAAACTGTATGCAACAACCCTCTAAGTGATGGTCTGTCCATAACCTGCAGGTCATCCCACTCATTTATGAGTAAGGGTAGATAGGATTGTTCAGTAATTTGTGGGGTTTTGCCTTTTTCTTTCCTGGTCAAAGTGAAGCAGGAAATGCAGGAAGGCTTCTGCTCCAATAATGAGTTTTTATCACAGAACAATCTTCTCTTTTATTGTCCAGTAAGGCAAAAT
This sequence comes from Chloebia gouldiae, assembly GCA_003676055.1. Taxonomy (NCBI): domain Eukaryota; kingdom Metazoa; phylum Chordata; class Aves; order Passeriformes; family Passeridae; genus Chloebia; species Chloebia gouldiae. The sequence goes on from QUSF01000004.1 coordinate 45,083,889, forward strand.
TTGATTAATTCTCTATTTTAAACATCATTGACAAAGCAAAATGATCACACTTTCTTCCCAGCATTGGCAAATGAATGGTTTCAGTTTCCTCATCTAGGGGGCTGGAGACCCCTTTGCCCAGCCCACTCTCAGTCTTATTCCCTTAATCTTCTGCATGCGATATATATGTATATAAAGAAAGTGAACAGCCAGCTAAAGTGAACAATATGAATTTTAGATTTGCAACCTCTCAATTTATTATTTACAGAGAAACCCAAACTCCAGTGTTTGCTTCATGTTGATTATCCCTCTGGGGATTAAAATAAAATAAAAAAAACAACACCAAAAAACCATTGATTTTTGTTTTACCCTAATTTCCACATTGCTTCTGTGCAAACAGTCTATATACCCCCTTACAAGATTTTTTTCCTCCAGTTGAAGACCAAATTGAGGACTTTTTGCAGCCACGGACTCTTTATGAGTGCCTCGTTTGTCCCATTTCTCACCCCAGCCTACAGTTACCCCTCTGGTTTCATTTCCCAATATATTGCTAAAGACTGTCTTTTCCATTAGGGGAGAAGAAGGGAGGGAGTACCAAACGAACTCCAGTGGCTGCATTCAAAGTGTAATTCTTCTTATCACAAATAATTTAAAAAATGCAAGAACCCCAATTTGCAGCTAGGAGGCCCACTTGAGGGATCAGTTAAAATTTACTCCTTTATACGCATGCCAACTTTGACTTCAAAAAGACTTTATTCCCAAGGATAAACAACCCAATATTTGTGTAATATAATTAAGTGAAGGCATCTTTAAATGTCATACCAGCTTGTGCCATGCTTTAAATTGTTATGCATCAACAGAATTTAACGAGATGGCCAAGGATCCTGCTTCCTGCGTGAATGCGATAAGCCACAAATACTGTATAGCTCTTTAATAGATTGCCAAAATAAAGCATTTTGTATGCAAATTATTCATGGAGTGGCAAAGCTAATATAGTGCCAAAATTACGCCCACTGGTCCCCTGCAATTAGTAGTTAAGTTGAAGTATCTTCAAACTGCAGAATTTCTTTCAGTGTCTCCCAATACTTGAAACATCTTTTCATTTATGAAAATAGGAAATAACAGCTTTTATTTTCTCTTTAAGGTTTAGGGTATGTGTGCTATAGCAGAGAAGTGGCAAGAGGGATCTAATCAGAATAATTGCACATAGGCTACCCAGGAAATAAATATGAAAGTCCAGTGACTTGTAAGAAAGTTGAAGGAAAAAGGAAAAATTTGATTTCCCCCTCCCCAGCCCATACCCCTGAAATAAAGTCTGTGAGCACTGTGAAGTAGGTCTCAAAAAGCTAAGTGGAAAAACCACAGCAGGACTAAAGAGAAATGACAAGCATTTACCAATAGCTGGGAATAGATTTTGGAGTGCCCCCAGGTACAGCACCTTCCTGTCTCCTCCCAGAATCTCCCTGTTCAAAACACACCTGCATTCTCCTGACAGTGCCAAAAGAAAAATTCCTTGGGGTGCACCAGGCATAAGAGCTGCCACCATGAAAGGCCCACACCTGTAAACCATCTAAGCTGTAACTTCACTGGCAAGAAATCACCTGAAATGTTCTTTTCCAGTAGGTTCAGGGATAAGCCATCTATAACCAGGAGTTTCTAGTTTCATACACAAATAGCCAACAGCCACATCACCTGGGAAATACTTGCAAAACTCTCAATTTTTCTGTAAAGTAATAATGTTCTGTCTTGAATATTGGTTACAGGAATCCTTTATCAGAAACAGAAAGAAAGAAACAAACAGGATTCCCCAATCTCCACGTTTCCAGTGAAAAATCTCTTTCCCTCTCTTTATGCTCTCTAAGACAGTGAGAAACCTGTGGCAAGGGGGGAAAGCAGCATTGCTCCTTGATGGACAAGCTTTTTGAGAAACCTTAAACTGCAAAGTATCCAGGCTACATTTACCCTCTTTGGTCACTTGCAACAGCCTGTGGAAATGTAGCTTGGTGAAGCAATGGAGGGGCAGGTAGGTCTTGTAGATCAAGTCCCCATTCTGCAGAGGGAACTCCAGCTGCATTTTCCATTTACAACCTAATCATCAGAGTAGCATGGTACATGCCAGGGGCCTGGCATGGTGATTTAAAGAGCCTGTGTCAAACTGCTTGGACCGAGATGGCCTTTCCATGCTAACCTGGAGGATTTACTGACAGCTAAACAACAAATGTAATTTCACTTGCAAACTGTTCTATGAAATGTTGTGGAATACCATAAACAACTTTATTCAGCCCAGTGAACTCCAAAAGCTGTAATCTGAAGCACTCCCATAACCTGGGGAGCAGTGGGGACACCCAAAGCCACCAGACCCACTTCCATATTTTGATATTAAGAGAGGGACAGGACAGCAGGCCGTACAGCAGAAAACTGCAGTCCCTTGGAAAAATAAATAAAAGCAGCCACCACCACCACTCATAACTCATAGATCTTGCATTTTGTCACTTTTTATAGCGAGGCAGGTTTAAATGTGTCCTTTTTTATAGTGATGTGGGTTTTAATGTCTGCCCCGCCGAGGGGAGCATTCCCACAGCATCTCTGCCAGACAAGATTTGGCAGAAGGCACGGGGAACACACTGCCCCAGCACTTCCATGTGTGCCTGGCCATCAGCACCCCTGTACCATGGGGAGCACTTGCAAGATGCTACTGGTCAGGGTCCCACATTGACAACTTGTCATGGATTCTGCTGGAAAAAAAATTTTTAAAAATGGCAACCAATGAAAATCAATCTTTTGATGCTCCGCTGCCTTAAATACCACTAGAGCAAACAAACAGCCCTAAACAATACAGCAGAACCCATATATCAATTACCCTAAATGCTCAAGCATTTTTACTTCACAGCCTGCAACATCCAACTGTGGTACCCACACCCGCTGCGCTGGGATGATAATGGTGCCGCATTGTTCCCGGGCGTCTGGCGGCCTGATAAGGACTGCCTGTGCTTAGATGATAATGAAAGTGGGCAGGCTTAACATTGTGATTGGAAAATTTCTTGGGTCTCAGAAAAAGGTTCTATTAAGCCCACTGACCCCAATTGAATATTAATTAGCTAATTAACAGATTTATTGTTCCACGCAATTTCTGGAGAGGCGATTTTTTTTCAAGTGCCATTATTTTTTTAAATTATTTTTTCTATTGTGTATAATTGAATCTTTGCAGCTGCCAGCATCTTCTGCATGATTTGGCAAAAAAAAAAAAAAAAAGAAAGAAAAAGCACTTATAGCTTTCCTTTTTTTTTTTTAAACCCAAATGTTTTCAATCGCTTTAGCGACTGTTTGGGGGTGGGGGAGGGAGGGGGAAAGACACAGCTGATTTATGTTAAGTTCTACAGATTTATTTATTCTTAAAAGCTTAACTTAAAAATGTCCACACTTTTTTTTTTTTTTCCTGTTATGATTCACTGGCCTGTCTTTTAGCCTGAGGTAACTACACAGTGCACTGCTATTCCCAAGGAAGCCGCTGAGGTCTATACCCTGCCTTTCATACTCATCGTTTTAGGCATCAAGCATCTTTCCTCTGCTCTTACCTGTTTGCTCCTGCTCTTTTCTGCCAGGCAGATACTTTCTGCCCAGCTGGGGAGGGCAGGGCACTTGTGCCAGCCTGGTTCTGCCCTTCCTACAGGAGGGCCCCTTCCATGGATCACATGGTTCCACAGTTTTTGCAAAGTAGTTTCCTAAATACTGAATTACTGGTGAAGAGAGGAGAGGTGGATCACCATATGGATGATTTCAAAGAAGTTTATTTGCCACAGACTGCTCCAAGAACTTCAAATGTAAGTGAGCAGGGGACCACAATGACCTGTCCCATGATGCTGTTTGTTGAGGTGAGGGGGGGATGTTGCAAATTTCTTACAAATCACTTACTGCATCATATCTTTGATGTCTTTTAAATAAACCAATGGTATTTTTGCTGTTCAAAGACTCTAACATAAGCACTTTTTAAAGTTTCGGTATTAAAACTGGAGATATTCTTATAATGTTACAAGCTGTAGTAGAAAATGTCAACAGAGAACAGCATTATCCTATTAAAAATAGAAAAGACCGGAATAATCTTGCATTAGATAATGAAGAGCTCACAATTTATATGGTGTAAGAGGGAGTACAAATCTCTTCAGTCCACACGCCTCGACTTTGGGCTATTTCTGATGTCCAAACACAGCATTTGCATAATCTGCTGTAGCAAATGTGGTTCAAAACCTAGACCTGGATCTTCTAACAGTGTCTTCTTCTATGACCATTGTGTAAGACTACCAAGACAACTATATGTTGTGGTTAAAAACAAGAAGTGACACTCTGACGGGACATGTGAAAGACTCTCAGGCACTTACATTAATAAGCTGCATTTGCCTTGTGCCCCATGGACAGAAGACAATACAAGAGAGACAAGTTTATACCTGCCACAGCTACAGGGGGATGCAAGGATCAAAGCTTGTTCCTCTTTGGTTTCTTTCTCAGAGTGATGATTTTTCTCTCTTTTAAATAAAACTGCCAGCATTCAGTGAAATAATTGATTCGTAGCTTTTAAGCAATTCATGTTTCTACAGCTTGCAGTCATGTTTTGAAGCCTGTGAAACAGGTCCTTGATAACTCAAGACACTTTTTGAATCCACAGAAATGCTGCCAGATTAAATGAGTTAAAATACACCTAGTATCTTGCTGCAGGTGGCACCAGTGCATATTATGGACTATACATGCACAGCAGCATAAAACCCAGCTTCATGTTTCTGAGGGGGGATGGACACCTTCACTCAGCATCCAGAACTAAGTTGTACGAACTGGAAGACAGCAAGCCAGTAGAGGCAGCTCTAGGCCCTGCCAAAATTTGGATCCAGCCAACAGTTTGCCCAGTCATGGGGAGAAGTGCAGGTGCTGGGATGCTCTTGTCCATCGCTGAGATAACTGAACTGAAATATCAAATCAGCAAATCACGGAATTATTAGGGTTGGGAGAGACCCCTGGGGATCATCCAGTCCAGCCCCCCTGCCAAGGCAGGGTCACAGGAGCAGTGACACAGGAACTCATTCAGGTGGGTTTGAATGTCTCCAGAGAGGGAGACTCCATGGCCTCCCTGGACAGCCCTTCCAGTGCTCTGTACCTCATTGTGAAGAAGTTCTTCCTCATTTGAGATGATTCCTGTGTTTCAGTTTATGGCCATTGCTCCTCATCCTCTCACCGGGCACCACTGAAAAGGGTCTGGCACCATCCTCTTAGCCCACCTTGGAGATATTTATAAGCATTAATGAGATCTCCTCTCAGCCTTCTCCGCTCCAAACTAAATAGGCCCACAAGCCTCCTCACTAATAGATGCTCCAGACCCCTCAACATCTTTGTGGCCTCTGCTGGACCCTCTCCAGTGGCTCCTTGTCTCTCTTGTACAGAGGAGCTCACAACAGGGCACAGCACTCCAGGGGCCTCAGGGGGGTTGACTGGAAGGGCAGGATCAGCTCCCTCAGCCTGCTGGCCAACTCTTCCCAGGGTCCCACTGGCCCTCCTGGCAACAAAGACACACTGCTGGCTCATGGTCAGCTCATCATCCACTGAGATTCCCAGGTCCTTCTCCACAAAGCTGCTCTCCAGCCTGTGATGGTACCTGGGGCCATTCCTCCCCAGGTCAGGACCCTGTTGAACCTCATCAAGCTTCCCTCTGGCCTAGGTGAATCAAGACATTTTCATGAAGTGCAGTTGACATAAACTTATTTTTATTCAGATTTCTCTGCCTTTTTTACAGCTATACCCAATCCTGAAGAATGTTAGTGAGGGAGGTGGTGTTTAAACCACATGATCATTTACTTAAAAATGTAAGATAAAATACTGCTGGGGCTCCAAATAAAAACACCACAAAATGGGATTTCTAGCTAAGCATAAAAACACAGGGAATAGGAAAAGAGAAACATAAAGCTTGCACTAGGCTTATGGAGATGTGTGAACTGTGCCAGCGAAGAGCCTGGACAAGACTCATCAAAAGGTTGGTTGATATTATTTCATATTGACTTTGACCTTCTACTCTAATGTAATTACTAGGAACAATTTAAATAACTTTCCTTTTTTTTTTTTTTTTTTGTTCCCAGAGGGGAAAAAAACCACATTTTCCATGCTTAAAACTGGAAAACAAAATGTTTGATTGAGGTCATCTTGACATCCATTAGTGTGATAAATGAAGTGGAATTCAAGGCTGCTCCATTATCAAGGTTCATTTTCATTGTTCAGATCTGGTTTCCCCCTCCCCTGTCCTTTTTTTTTTTTTTTTAAACAACATGGCCTCAGACTCAAGGCTGATTACAATAATTACATCTTCTCCCCATAATAGTACAAATGATTCAAGGAGTTATTCAGAATGTTTCAATGTCAGCACTTAGATAAATGCTCCTTCTTTCCAAGGGATTGCATTTTTTATGCAGAATGTTAGTTAGCAGCAGCAGTAACGGTGTAGTTGTCAGAAAACCATGAATTTACATGCCCAGTAACTATATTCACAATTGTTTGGTACTCGGCCTGGCAGTGGGGCTGAATGGGACACCAGATAATTTATAACTGCTCCCCAATACAAGAAGAACAATTATATTGTGTGCAGTATAAAATGGCTATTATTTAGCTCAATTTTAAAAATTATTTGAACAAAATACCTATCCTTTGCAGGGCTATTTTCTTCTTGGATCTAATTAGATGCCCGAGGAATACAGGATATATAAATTTTAGCCAGCAAATATATTTATGGAATTTTAATTCCCTTCTTGTATACCTTTGCCATAAACCTTGCAAGCCTTCCTTGGGAGGTTTTTAATCTTAAATTTAAAAAAAAAAAAGGCAAAAAAACCCAAGAGCTGTACAAAAGGTAGCTGCTGTTATCTTGATGAGCAGCAAGACGCTGGCTGTACATTTCTCCTCTCGCACCATAAAATTACTGCTGTTTTATGAGAACAAGTTTTTTTGTGCAGACTTGACAGATTGCAACTCCTGGTAGGGAGGAGGTGGGCAGAGCTTTGGAGGGGCCTCAAGCAGTTTGGGATCCATGGGACTTCCTAACACTTGAGCTGGTTTCCATCCCCAGCCCCAAGCCTCCCCTTGGCTTTGTAATGAACAGGTCAGACTGCTGTGGAAGGAACCTCTCAGGCAAAATTCTCCACATAGCTGTTCTGACCTCTCACAGAAGAGAAAACAACCACCAAAACAGCTTATAAGCTCCTGTCTGCAAAGATCAAAACTCCCTTTTTCACATGGAAAGAGAAGGGGTAATGGATACACGTTACTCCTGGGGATATTCTAGATAGACACAAGAGGAAATTTTTTCACAATGAGCACAATCAGACTTTGGAATAATCTCCACAGGGAAATGCTAGATTCTGCAACCTCAGATACTTCTAAGATTCAGCTGCGCCATTTTTTCCAGGTCATGCTTTTGCCCAGGTCATGCTTTTGCCCAGAAAGGTTGGACAAGATGATCCTTGAGGTCCCCTATACTATGATGAGTTGTGACTGCCCAGCTTCCTCTGAAGGTGACAGAGGCAGAGAGGCTCCACAGCACTCAAAACACCTGGCTCTGGTACCTGCTGTGCTTTTCCTTTGCAAAACATGGAAATTTTGGTCTAGATGGCAAGATTGATTTCCATTCACAAGGGTGGCACTTTTCCTTACTTTACTCCCAAGTATTTCAGGGATGAACAAAATGCATGATGAGCAGGGATTGGAGGAAAGTCAGGTTTAACCAGTCTCTGTATACTTTGTACCTAAACAGGAATTCAGGTAGAAAAGGGACAGACAAATGTCAGAAAGCTCAGGTTTGTTAATAACTGAGCCCAGTTTAAGACATCATTGAAACTTAAATTTTACCAATTTTGAAAGGAAATTATCCATGCTATTACAATGACAGTCATTCAATCAAAGTCTAAAATTAGGCTTTCTCCTGAATGAAACCTTAAAATATCTGACATGTATTAATCTAATCCAGCTGTCTGAGAGTTGATGTCACCCATCACTGTAGAGCCAGGTCACAAAACATTGCATTAACCCCTGCCTTGGGAAGGAGATCTTTCATGGCATTGCATCTGCATCCATCTATCTAAAGCAAATCCAGTCATATGTCTTGCAATGTAAAAAAATTGTCAAGGGAGACCAGGAAGGCAGCAGACAGGGGAAGGGCTGCAGTGGTGTCCTGCCAGTATTTCAGCCGCCACAGCTCCCACCTGCCCTTGCCTTCACGGAGTCCAAGAGTACGGATGCGGGAGAGAGCTGGGATGAGAGGCTGTGCTGAGTGCAATTAATTTATATCTCCATTTAAATAAAACCCTCTCATAGATACAGCTTGGGAGGAGGCATTGCCACTTGGCAAACAAAATTGTATTAAGTGCACTCCACTAGAAATGTTTATACTTTGTCCCTGAGAAATGTTTATGCTGGAGTACAGTATTTAACTTATCAATTTGAAAGTGAATGACGAGGAGAGGAGTACAGAGGCTTTCTTCTTTCAGAAGCATTTGTTAAGTGCCTTTCATCCGTGGCAGCTCCAAAGTCAGGGTAAATCGTCTTTGCCTGGAGGAGTCTGCAGTGACCAGAGCTGAGTGTGCCTGTGGGGACACTCCAGCAAATGCACACACAAAAAATGAATGAGGGTTTGGGGAAATGTCTTCCTTTCTGATTAAATTCCTTTCTTCTCACCCTCTGTGGTGCTGACTTGCCTCAGAAATCCAGAATTTTGTTAGAGCAATTGGACCAGGGCTTAAAAGAGAAGACTGTACCCATAAGCATGAACTTGTCCCCATGGAGCAAACCAGTGCCTCCAAGTTTTGATCAGGGGCCAGCAGCCAGCAGATTCCATCACCAGTGAGGCTGAAATACTCCACATTTTTCTAGGGAACCTGCCTCTTAACACCTGTGTGCACGAGGAGTGTGCACACAAGGAAGTGCTTGAGTCCATGCTCCTGCTTGCTGCTAATTTAGATTCCTTTCTGGAGAGCCTGTGGGCTTCCTGAGATGAATGTTTTGTGCAGTGGTGCAGAAGACACAGTTTTCTATAGAAAAAAAATCCCAATTAAATGTTGTGTTCTGCAGAAGGACAATGCAGAAGTTTTGCGTGTTGGGAATCTTCAGGAGTCTCAAAACCAGGATTATCATCTTGTCCTCCCCCAGCAGCTGGCAGCTGCTTCTCCCACCACACCCTAAAAGACTGTGCTGCCAGCCCCTGTTGCTTTTGCTTGGTGCAATGTGGGAAAGATCAACTAGAGTGGGGGGAAATTAATTTTTTAAAAAAGGAGCAGGAGGGGAAGGAAGATTGCTCACTCTAACCATCATCCATATCATTGTATTTGATCTTTACATGAGGCTCCCAGGGAGGCAAATACGTGGTGTAGGTCTGAATCCAGGAATAACAATGTGCACTTAATAGATCTCACTGCATGATGGAGTGTATGACACTGACATTTTACCAATGTATCTTCAGAGGTTAAAAAGGGAAAACCTGCCTGGAGCCGACAGCCCAGGACCTGCCAAATGGGAACTGGTTCTTTCTGTGGGGAGAAGAGACCCAAAAGAGGGAAATCAGAGGCACAGAAAAAACCACCTTGTTCAGCTACATGATATTTAAGTGGCCTACAATGAAGAGCAAAGGGAGGGGAACCTGGTGCCAGCGGGGAGGCAATGACGGGAGTTCAGCAGCTCATGAACAAGGAGTAGGAAGAGAAGAAGAAGAGTCACAAGTCCTCATGGCAGTCTCAGCATTGAACATAACATCAAACAGGCTCTTCATTGTGTCCCTAATGTAGCTGTCCCTGATACTTTTTCCATCCTCTAAAGATTTGCTCTAGAATATCCATGACCTGGGTGCCTGAATCAGCAGCATTGTGATTATAGTAATTTTAAAAAAGCATTCATGGAGAGTTGGAGAAGTAAGCACAACCTCTGAGAAACCCAAAAAACTCTGCAACTCTTGGGTACAAGCATTAAATGATGTTTAAAAGCTTGCCACCCTCTCCAGCCCATGTGTCAAGACCAGACATGGTGGTGGAAGATTTAAGGAGAATAATTTGAAAGGGAGGGGTGTAATTTATCAATTTCTGGGAAACTCAACACTTTGCTTTGGCTGGGTACTAATGGCAAAAATAGCTGGTAGTGATGAACCGGTTTTAAGAGACACCTGCTCCAAAAGTGCTTTGTGTTATGCAGAAACAGAAAATAATTATAACTTTAAAATTATTTTGCCTTCCCCATGGCTCATTTGGTGTCCTCGCACCAAATGAATGAGATAAAAGAGAAAAGCTCTCTAAGAAAAGTAATGTGTTCCTGCTGAGGGTGACAGAGCTGCTTCCTTTGGGACATCTTGGTCCAGAGGTTGCACTTTTTTCCCCCAGCTTATTTTAGGAAAGTTACGCTTCATTGCTAGGAATAGCATTGTGGGAGGGGGGTTGGGAGAAGGGCCTCCTGCCCTTCCTTGGGAGGACTCTGCTGTTTAGCTTCCCGCCTCCCATGCCTGTCAATCCCACACACCAGTTTATGTCAGTCTCCCCCGGTTACCACCCTTTGTTCCAGAAAACTCTCTGTTCTTTGTATTCCAGTTGGTTCTCCCCATGTGACCACTCCCTCTCCCCTTCCTTATTGGTTATCATAAGATCACCCCATGTTTACTCCACCCCTTAGCCTGTTCCCGGTTGGACCCTCAGATCCTGGTCACTCCTACCCCCTGGCCCTTATGTACCCGGCCCCGCGTTGTGGTCGCGGCTCTCAGAGCTTGCTTCCCTTCTGCATAGCTGTGTTCCTTCCCTTCGCTGAACCTACCCTCCATCAAGCGTGCAGAATAAAAGCAACCTGAGACCCTTCCCGTTCACGACGGAAGCCTCTAGTGTCATTTGCTATCCAGCACCTTGGAATCCACTCTGCGTGGGAAGAACCCTGGGCGGCACTTTCCGCAGGACCTTGGTCCTAGGGACACCACCCCCTGCCGCATAGCATTCTGCATCAACAGTTGGAAGCACACATGGCTAGCCTTGAACTACAGGAAAAGTTATCTCTTGCCAATGGCACATGTTCTCAGGGATGAGAAATCCTGATCAAAAGATCAGGTGATGAACCCTGCAATTATTTCTGACTCTGACACACAGTGAGCTACGGACATGGCATCAAATTTCATTTCAGTGCATTGGAGGGGCTTCACTGGCAGCTCTCAGGGCTTTTCAGAGCAGTGAATCCCCCACACATCTCAAGATCCATCCTGTTCCCAGCCATGGCTGCTTACAGCATGATCTGACCCAGCCTGGTCCAGCCTCATTGATCATTTGGAGCTTTGTCTAACACAAGACCAATACACCAAGTGCCCAAGGCAAGTGTTGTGTGGCCAAGGTCAGGGAGCGTGGGGCTCTCCCCAGATGGTTCCTGGACAGTTGTGGTTTCTCCCCAAGTGGCAACTGGCTTCATATCAGCTACCCCATGGCTAAACAAAGCCAGCATCCTATCCAAAAAAGCCCCTGACCCCAAAGACAGGCCTCTGTCCAAGGGACCAGCACATCTCCTAAATGTGGGGTGGGACGTGTGGCCTGGCAGCAGGCACAGCTTGGTGCCCACAGCATTCCTGGGAAGCACCAGTGCCATGCTCCCCCAGAGCAGCAGAGAAGTCAGGAGAACATGGAGCACTGCCCAGCCTGCCCCAAAGAGAGGAAGCTGCTCCTTTATAAATGCTGCCTGCTCTGGAGCTGGGTTCCTCCTGTTACACAAAACTGAGATTTATATGGCAGGAGGCAGGGGAGCACAAGCACATGGGCTGGAGCAACTGGATACCCTCAGATTTATACTCCATTTGGGATGATAATGAGGTGGTTAATACAGAAATACAAGAAAGCAATAAACCACTGACTTTTATAGATCTCAGTGTGAATCTGAATCATCATTTGGTGAGCAGGAGATGGGTGATACATGGCCGCCTGTCCCGCCTTGATCCTCGCAGCGCCCTGGGAGAGCCACAGCACAAGGGAGCACTGAGGCTGATAAATCCTGCCTGCCTGTGCAGGAACAGTGTCCATGGGATGGGATTTGCTCATGGAATATGGACCAACTAATCTCAATTAAAAGCATGTTCTTGTTGCATCAGGATCCCTTTTCCTCTACTCAAGTTGTGCTCATTTTTAAACCCTTATATTGTAGTAGAAATGCACGCTGGCAGCTGAAGGCAGATTATGTTGCTTCCTTCAAAAAAGGGACTAAAAATTACTTGGTATCTGATGGTCAAAGAAGATTAACTACCTCTAAATGACCTACTTTCAGGTCACACAAAGTCATCTAAACTTGCATCAACCTATTTATAACTTTGGAAAAAAAAAATCACAAAACTATGGAACATGTGCTGTAAATGCCTCAAAGTTCACAGGAGCTAAAAAAAAAACCAAAATAAACAGCAACTTGACAAATTAATGGCTTGAAAGGCCCCTTTACCTTACAGTATGACACCTCCTTACAGCTGCCCCCAAAACACAAACACTGGAGTCTGGACAAATGTTTTGGGCAGATGCACAGCCCTTGGTGCTCAGTGGTGCTGCTGCACAGCTCCTCTTGCAAGTGTGCCCTTCGTTCTTCCTGCTGACTCTGTTTTCTGGTTGGGTTGTTTTTTATGCCTTGGACCAGGAAAGCCAAAAGAACCTTATAGAAATACTTTCCAAAGTAAACCAGGGAGTTTAGTGTATCTGGCTTTAACAGCCTGACTGCTGAGAGCAGACACTGTCAGCAGCTCCCAGCAGCAGGGCCATAAAAAACACAAGCAGCTTCCCAAAGTATTTCTCTTTGTGCTTGCATGTACTTTTCTGTGACAGAGACTTAGAAACTGAAGTGATATTTCATTAAGGTAGCCGGAGCTAATCCTTCCCATTTCCATTCTTCTCAGAGACAGCACAGGCAGGCAGGGCTGGGCATCAGGGTTTCTGCTACCTCCACACCCCAGACCCATTGGGAATGGAATATAGGAGGATTTTATCTATATATGATGGAAGGGGAAAAAAAAAATGTTAGAGGAAATTGTCCAGAAATGCTGAAATATAAATGAAGGACTGAAGTAATCTACCCCTACTTTATGTAGTGGCATAGATATTAAAAAAACTTGGGCTTTATTATTATTATTTTTTTATTGAGAATCCTTTTTCTTCCCAAGAAAATTGTTTATGTAGAACATCCCAAGAAGCTTCAATTTTTGTTTATATATCCATATATATGAGTGGTGGTAATTTGAAGCCCTCCAAACAATCACTTGTAAGTTACAGCCTTTCTAAGCAGCAATATATATCCACAAATCAGTCCCTGGACACTGAAGAGGTAAATATTAATACTATGAAAAGGTCAATTTATGTTACTCCAGGCAGAGAAAAAAAATTGCTCTGTTTTATATAAAAAGAAAATTTCTTATTAACATGTACAGTTAATTGGATAATAAAAAAAAGAAGACCTGGGCTGACTAGAAAGCTGATCTAGTGAACTCCTGAGCAGTGTAATTTACCAGGGCAGCGATCCCACTGCAGGTACAGGTTTACCTGCTGCACAGCCCCAGGTGTGGCTCCTGTGCCCCCCACACACACTGGGAACGTTCCTGTGGCACTGGAGGTGGTCTGCACCACAGCAGTCACTAGGAGTGACTCAAGAAACCCCTGAAAAACTCAGGGCAGAGCCAGCAATGAGAGGAGGGCTTGGAGCAGAACGCTGCAGGACCAGACCCCTAATCCCAAATTCCACCTCTGACACCTGCAGCAGGCAGGCAGGCAGCCCTGGAGCCTCCTCCTGTCTCAGACCATCTCCAGCCATGGGGAAGGAGCACTGGTTTGAGCTTTTGCTAATGGGGATAAAACCTGAGCTTATTTTATTCTCGTGGGGTAGCCAGCCATAACCACACACCCAAGCATGTGCTGCCCATCACTCCTTGCTGCTGAAAAAGCCCCTGCCAAGCTATCCCCTTGGGACTCTGATCTGGGACATGGATGGGCAGGGTTATCTTTGGCCAGATCAACCCTGCCAGCGCTCTGTGTGCAAGGAAAGACAACAAAGGCTCAAAGCAAGGTGTGTTTGTACCTGCAGCCTTCTCACAGCCTTTATCTCCTGCTGTAAATGCAATGTTTGGGGGCAGCTGAAGGAGGAAAGTTACCACAGTGCTGTTTGATCCTGTTATCAGCCATAAGGTGTATTTCCAGGACCTTGAGCCTCACCACTTGTAAGAGCAGAGTCCAGATCATACACACACTTTTTAAAATATGCTTTTCCTCAAAGCAAGACTTTAGGAGAAGTTGCTCACAAAGCCAGCAAATGACATCAACCAAAGGTTCCATTCATCAAGTGGCTTCTTAAGTGGCAGGAGTACTTTATAGAGGCCAAAGCAACTATTTGCTGCACCTTTTCCTTCCATAAATTATACTCTTGGCTTCCTCAGTGGAGCACCACTGGAAACGTGAAAGAAAACTAACAGTTGTGTTGGGTCAAACATAAGAAAATAAAAATTACTAGAAAAAAATGCATCCTGAGCATTTTCTCAAACACTCAGGTGAATTTAAACATGAGCAGCCCTGCTTAGAGGGCTTTTGTCTTAATCTTCCATCTGTGCATCAGCTTTGCCTATGGAGCTATGGAGCTATTAATATTCACTTTTTTATTAAGTGACTATTAATCCTATCCACACCAGTCTTGGCTTTTGCCATATTTTCAGAGAATTAGGACATTTCTAGGAAATTTGTCCTGGCTGTGCAGGGGGAGAATGCTGGGCAGTACCAGAGAGGCAATTGCTGTGAGCCATTGCAGCTGGCCAGCACAGCCTGAAAACACTCACATACCCCAAACCAGAAGGGAGAAAACAACCCCAAACTCCATTAATTCTGAGTACCAACAGTTTCAGAAGAGCACAGCCCCTTTGCAGATATTCAAAAATAGGAGTTGAGCTTGCTGAAGGAGTTATTTGCTCTACTAATAAGTTCCTTTGCCTCCACATGCTTGTAGGAGGTGAGAGCCTCCCCCTACATCAGGCTTCAACCAGGCCTTGTTCTGCAAAGTCACCAGAAACAGCCCAAATTCCCAACAGCACTGGGATGAGAGGGCATCATCCACACAGAGGGAAAGAGAAGCTGGCTCTCAGTGGGAGAGAAGCCCCTGTGTCAGAGCCAGGGCTTGGCTGTCACACCACAGGGATGTGTCCTGGAGCAGCGCTGGAGCCACCTGGTGCTGCAGTGCGGGAGCAGGACACCAAGGACAGCACATGCTGGGACACACGGACATGGGCACAGGGAGAGGTGATACATGTGGGACA
>QUSF01000004.1:45099403-45179403 GCA_003676055.1 Chloebia gouldiae
CATGGGGCACGGGGAGAGGTTATACATGTGGGACACACGGACATGGGCACAGGGAGAGGTGATACATGTGGGACACACGGACATGGGGCACGGGGAGAGGATGATGCACAGAAATAACCACAAAGCCAGTTCTCACTTCGTGGGCATGCAAATTGTCTCCACTGCACATTCACTCCCTGCAGTACCCCTACAGCCAGGATGGGGTTACAGGGCACCCCCTGCAAGGCACACTGCCCCAGGAGCCCTGTGACACACCAACGAGGCAGCACAGAGACAGGTCATGCACTCCGTGAGCTATTACTTGGAGCAGGCTTTGATTAAAAGATATTTTGTTAATTGATGTTTAAAAGAAGGAAGGACATTTTTGGTAGTTTTTGCCTTTTTAAGAGGGGTTTAGTGCTTGTGCTGTCCTCAAGCTGCCAGAGCAGTGTGACACTTCTGGGCATCATGGCAGCCTGGCAAGAGCCGAGCTCCTGGCCATTAATTGCTGGATGGCTCGATGTCCTCCAGCTCCTTCCCCCCCATCCAGTTCCAGACATTGATGAATTTTAAGCTAAAAGACCATCTGAATTTATTATCTTCCATTAGTCTAATACAATACAATTTATTTTTAAACAGCTTCACTCATGCAAAAGCATCCCAAAATGATTCACAGCAGATGACAGGCTCTGCATGCAAATCCAGGCAGTTTATACCCTCCTGCATGAGTTGTCCCACTGGCTGGACCACAACCAGGAGGATTTAATTATCCACAAAATGGCAGCATTGTGCTTTGTCCCACAGAATGTGCAATCAAAACAAGGTAAATACAGGAAACAACACATATAGGCAGGGTCAGGAGAGAGTCGAAAATAGATTAAAATATGAAAGAAAGGTTGAGAAAATCACACTGCAAAAAAGATGCTGAAGAAGTTGGGAGGAGAGGGAGAAGCAGAGGAAGCAAGCAAGGAAACTGTTTGGAAACGAGAGGCACAGAAAGTGGAAGCTGCTATAGAAGAGCAGGGAGCAGACCCAGGACTCAGAGGATAAGAGGAATACAGTAGCTTGACAGGCAACAAATTTATTTTTATTAGTTTAGGATCTAGCCCAGTGCCATTTCTACAAATAAACAACCAGCATGTTCCAAAAAACACTTATAGAAGTTTCTTTGACCAAACCTCTCCTCTAAGTTGTGGTCAGTACAGATTTACTTAAATGACAGAGGGGGAAAAAAATCTCACCACAACAGCCTGACTCAGTCTTTCTCCCAAAAACCAGCAGGAGGCAAGGGAGCTTTGTGACCAAACAGGGCCATCATTCCCTCCCACAGCAAAGACCTGTCCTCCAGCCAAGGGGACTTGTCTTAACCAGTGAATTGGCATTCCTTTCCTTACATACTACTGCAACTCTTAGCAAGAAGCCAGAACAACACAGCACCAGCACATACCATGTGTCCATCACAAAGCTCACTCCCTTGCCCAGGATGTGCAGGCACATCCTGCACTTTCTCCAGCCCAAACAAAAGCTCAGAAAAAGCCCACTGACCTGTTCCAAGCAGAGACTCGCAGCATGTCCCCCCCCCAGACCAGCTTCCCCACCACCTGCAGAAGGTGTAGCCCTGATCATCTTGCTGCAAACCACCTGCAGCTGCTCAGCACAACCCCCTGGGACAACTAAAGAGACAGAGTAAGAAGCATGTCAGAAACCTGCAGGATGTGGTGCCTCAGCATTCCTGGCTGAATTTGGAGAGCAGGGCCTGCAGGAGGCATGGGAGGAGCAGCATTGCTGCCTGTGTGCAGTGCAGCCACGGAGGAGGCAGCAATCATTGTGCATGATGTGTAACAACAGCAGTCACAGCACAGTCCTCAGGGAGCCTGGACAGTGAAGTGACACACATGGCAAAGCTACACAGCCACTGCCAAAACAATGCCCTGCCCATGGCAGATCCCCTTCCCTGAGCCACCACTCGTGCCACCAGCCCTACTCCGCAGCCCAGGAACCATCCTCAGCCCTGGCAGCAGTACTGGGGACACCACCTGGCACGCACAGATTCCATATGTTTGCTCTGAAAAACAACTCTCCAGGAATGATTTCAAGTCAGATGCCCCAAAAATCAAAACAGATTAATCCCACATGATTAATTGCATCCCATATGATTAATAGCATAAAAACTGTCTCAAATGCCTTATTTTTTTCTCTCCCCATAAAGAAGCAGACACTTATGCCATGTGAGAAATAAACTTTTCGTTCTGATTTTCTTCTTGTCTGTAGAACATTTATAAAGTGGGAAAGCCAGCGGCAAAGCATGTCAGAATTGTCTTTTAAGGGGTTAACATTTGTAAGATGAATGCTGCAAGAACTCTTTTTTTTTTTTTTAATTAAAAAATATATTTCTGGAGCAAAAACACAAGCAATAAAGAGTGTTTGCCTGTTGGGAGACTTGTTTTGTAATGCGGTATGAATAACCAGCTGACAATCCATTTTTTTGTTTTCTGTTCGTGTGGCCAATGGCCACGAGCCAGCCAACTTTATTGTCCTTGAAATGTCACAATTTTGAGTATGCACAGAATTCTTAACTGCCCAATTTACTGCATAACATCCCTTTTTATTATATGGCAACAATGTGATCCTGGGCTCAAAGACTTAGTAGTTAAGAAGATTATGTGTTTTCCTTTTTCTGTTTTGTTAAAGTGCCAAGTCTTGCATTTTTGGCATCTTCTAAAGAATAAAATGTCTTCTGAAATATTCTTTCCAAGCACAGAAGTTACCTCAGAGGAGCTCGGCATGGCAGGGCTTTTCAGTACTTTCTCACTCTCTCAGAAGTTCAGACGCGTTTCTTTTCCTCAAAAGCTTCCAATTTTTGTCTCTTTGTGTGTATTGACAGCAAAAAAAAAATTGTCCTTCATAAGTTTGTGTTTCTTTACTGATAATTCATTTCTCTCTCTTTTTATTTTCCCCCCCCCTTCCCAAGTGTGGAACGTTTGTGCCAGTGAGTGGGAGTGGGCAGGGGACAGGCAGGATGAGGGGGGACTGCCTGCCTGTATCTTTGGCCACATCCCTACATCCACAGCATCCTTGTCCTGCAAAGTTTTGGCCACCCCATCACCCGTGCTGGGAGTGCACACCCCAAACTGGTAGAGTTTTAGCCAAATTCAGCTCTGGCACAAATGTGAAACCCTCCCTTTGTGGGAATAGGCATGCTAAGAGTGTGACAGCACTGGCTCCCCCAGGTCTGGCACCCAGGGAGCATGAATATGTTGCAGCTGCAGAGTGCAGGGGTCCATCACTTCTGCCCTGGGTTTCAATGTGGCATAAAGCAGAGTGACTTCGCATCCCATCTCCTCCAGCTGCCTGTGCTTCCCCAGGAATGGAGCCTTTTATATATGTTTTCATCAGCTGACATTTAAGTATGAATAAACAACTATTATGCATGCACTAAATATTCATGTTTTACAACATTGCCGTTGCACTGAGGAATTATTTATGAGGCTGCTGCTCCCCGGTGGGGTGAGGGGACCGTGTTCAAGGCAGCCAGGAGCAGCCCCTGGGCTGTCACTGTGGCCACGACGTAGCCACAATGTTGATGTTTATATCTTGCCAAAGGATGGCATTTCCTAGAGCTTCCTCTGAGGTGCAAAGGCAAGACACCCTGCTCTGGAGGATGTTGTGTCCTGAACCTTTGCATTCCAGCTGAGACTTTGGGGCACCTTTCCTCCTCCTCCTCTTCTGGCAGAGGTCATTGCCTCAGCCCCCCAGGGCTGCTGTGACTGCACTGTGTGTGCTGCCAAGGCAAGATGCTTCACTGCATCTCTGGGCTCTATTCAGCAAGAATTTTAAGAAATAATAATTAAAAAAACCCTAAATTATGACAAAGATATGCTCTTCTCAGTAAACCAAACTGCAAACAGAAGTCCCTCCTTCTGAACCCAAGCACTGACCATGAAAGGGGTTACTTAGGTTAAATAACAGACTTACTGAAAAGACATTATTGAAGACTGGGGCCCTTTCTATAGCTCTGCTGAAGGATGGGGACAGGGACACTCTGGGCAGTGTGTCGAACATCCACTGTCCTTGAGACACTAACTAGAGGGCAGGGATTGAGGAGCCACCACTGTGACAGGACCCAAAGCCAAGGGGAGAAGAGTGATCCAGCAGCTTCCAAGGTTGCTGTCACCAGGGGTTGTCCTTGGAGGGTGGCAACACGTCTCTGAGCAGCACTGATGGCCACTGTATTACCACTAAAAGGCTTATATGTAACTCCAATGGGATAGACATGGATGGTAAAGTGCATAGGGAAGAATTTTGGGGGTGAAAAAGCCCATGTGAACTGCAGAGGGAGAGGCAGACCAGAGGAAATTGATGCTTTTCCACTGGTGGGGAGCATATGGGCCTGAAGGGTAAGCCCTAGAGTGAAATAGGTTTTGAACAACAATATTTTCATTAAATAAAATCACAGTTTTCTAGTTTCTGCAGGGATGTCAAGACCTTTAAGAAAATGCCTGATTCTATTCAGTAATAATAAAGCTATTCTCAAGGTAATTTTCTTAGTAAAATCACCCATAAAAGCCCGGGTTGCATTAGCAACATTTCTTTCCAGCAGTGTTATTATCAAGGACTAAAACAGGCAGCTGGTCCCTCTGCTCCCCTTCAGGCAGACAGCAGGAAGCACCTTTTTCCTCTCCTCAAATAATTTAAGTTAGCAGCAAAACATTCCTTCCAGGAAGCTCCTCTAGCTTCAGACTCATGTGGCCAGTCAGCAGCAGAGGCTTGACGTACATTTATATTTATACTTCCACTGTTTACATCACTTATGAGGGGCTTCATAGTGCTTCTGTGGCAAAACTGCTCTCTGTTTTGGGCACTTGCCCTTCAATCGCTCACAAAAATCACCCAGTATTTGGTACTTTCATCTACAGACGATCCCCTACTTCATTCCACCTTTCTGTTTCCTGCTATTTCTCTGGGTTTGGTCCTTCCAGCCCTGCTTTCTCTCAGACCTTCATTAAAAACCTTCAGCACCACAAAACTGCCCTGCCAGATGTCTCAGCCTGGCCAGAGTTGCCCTTGGCATCCTTCAGCATTTTGCTATTAAAACCAGAGCAAGACACCCAGGCAGGGGCATTCCCTTCCTTTAAGCTGTGGAAGGCAGCAGCTGCTGGAGGAGGTGGGAAACCAGGGCCCATAAACAAGGACAGGATTTAGCAGTGGGACACAGAGTGAGCTCATGAACAATTAAGTCAGAAGCTTTCACTGGAAATCCATTTCCACCTCCCACAACTCCACATTCCCTGACCTAGCTGGGACAGCCCCAGGTACTAGATCATTGACATCACCCTGTGGGTCATCCCCAGCCCCATCCCACTGCCCATCCAGCACATCAGCTGTCACTGCTCCATGGGGCTGCTGGATCATTTGGGGAAGTGGCTTTTGAGTGATTGCTTGGAGGCCTTTGCTCACAGCTCCCCCACCCCAGTGATTTAGAAGTGAGGCACAGGGCCCTCACCGTGCTGATGGACAGACAGATCCGAGTGAGTCCCTCGGGCTTGGCAGGGGCTGGTGAGGGAGCACTCCCTGAAAGCCTGAGGAAGCTGTTGGTGTTGCAGAAGTCTGCCCCCGTGCCCATACGTCTGCTGATTTCCATACTAAAGACATTTGGTGTATATGTTTGCTGCCAGGGAAAGCTGCTGTCTGCAACTCAGCTCTTACTGGAAGAGAAGCGGCGGCATTTGTGCTACTCTCAATATTGCATTTCCAGGACCTGCACTGTGGCTTTGGAAATCTTCCTCCCAGCTCCCCACATCCCCCCTGGACAATTAGGGAAGATGCCTGGTGGGGATGATGGTCCCCTCCCCCGTGTGGCAGTGCCACGCCAAGGGACTGACGCCGAGCGGCACGAGCCATCCCTTCTTGGCCTTGGGAAGCGTAGTTCACAAGCCAGTGACAGAGGGAT
This sequence comes from Chloebia gouldiae, assembly GCA_003676055.1. Lineage (NCBI taxonomy): Eukaryota > Metazoa > Chordata > Aves > Passeriformes > Passeridae > Chloebia > Chloebia gouldiae. The sequence continues at coordinate 45,105,333 of QUSF01000004.1, forward strand.
GAAATGCAAATATAGCATTTCTTGTAAAGTAAATTAAGCTAACAGCAAGGTAACAAACCACTGTTAATATTAGATTAACTTGTTTGGCAAGATATGAAATGGGGTGAGCTGGATTGCCGGTGGCGGAGTGCTCAATAGCGCTAATGCTGCTCAGGGAAGTATAACATTCCTCTGACAGACAGGGGCATGCTCCAAAAATAAAATAAATTAAGTCTGCAGGAAGAGCCAGAACTATGCAGCAATTACACCAGCATTAAAGATGAATGGAGACAAAGCCTAAGATTTTGATTGCCTTTAAACACTGGCTTGTTTTTTAATCTCAAAATCAGACTGTGCTGTAATCAACCATTAGCCCCAACCACAAAAAGAGAGAGACAGAAGATCCTAGATTTTAACATCCGTAGTATGAGCTTAAAATTCTTCTTTGATCTAAGATAAGGAGGCAAATGGCAGATAATACAGAAGTTAAAGCTAGTGAGTGTAGTTGGCAGCTGGGGCTGACATTGGGAACGATAGAGGCTTGGCCAGAGGGGTCACCGGCAGCCATGTCCTCAACATGGGGACTGAGGCACAGGCTTAAATGTCATACTATATGGCAGTGGTCACTAAACTGATTAAGCAGTGGTTATCTTTAGCAGTAAAAAGGCTGTCTGCTAATACTAAATTATTAGCAGCTAAAATGCCATTTACTCTGCTCTGATTCCTTGAATGAATATTTATGCCAAGTGATGACTATAACGCCACCAAAAGGTTTCTGTGCTCTGCTCCGTAGAGTGGAAGCATTTATTCAAGAGCAGGTCTGCACTCCAGCCCTTGTTTCTATTAAGCAAATTTGCAGCATTCAGACAAGAATTCATGATTGCATTGTCCTCCTGGGATTTTTATTTTTAAAGGTGTCCCCCTCCAATGCTGTGTGGTGCATGGGCTGTGGCATGTAGGCCTTGTCTGCTGTGCAGACACAGAAAAGAGGGATACAGATGCTGCACCGTTTCTCCCTTGGTTTTTTTTTTATTTTTTAAATATAAGACAATTGGATATTTGCCCCACCCCATTCAGCACTGAGAAGTTGTGTCCTGCCCCAGGCTTTCCCCCCATCCACCTAGCCTCCAGCTGGGGCTTTTGCATGAGCAAACAAATTCCACCTAAGGTATCAGGAATCAGATGCACAGCAATGGTGACAAATCAAGAAGGGCTGCACATCAGAAATTAAGCTCTTGCACTCCAGCAGGGGAGCAGTGCCTGCATTTCACAGCAAGGGCAAGTGCGGGGATGCAACTGGAAGCCACTGCTCCTGAGTCATGGCCCATAGTGTAAATAAGGTACCCTTCTCTGAGGGACTCAGTTTTTAGACTGGTACCAAAACTCTCCTTAAGAATCTGAACTGAAACTTAATAGCCCCTTCAGCTTGTTTGGTGAGTGGTTTTGGTTTGGTTTTACTGCTCCCCTCATCCCGACAGGACAGCAGCCATGCCCTGCCATTGTGCCCCTGTGTGCTGAGTTGCAGCAAATCCCATGGGCAGGCAAACAGGCAGGGATCCATCAATCCAGAGACCAGGCAGGGGCAGGGGGCTATCTGGCAGTCCATTTCAAAGCAAGGAATGGAAACATTTGGGCAACAAGCTGCTCCTTCCGTAGCCCCAGGGTGGCTGCCTCCAATAGCCTCTACAAAAAGAGCATCAACACTATAGTTTCTCAAAAGACAACCTCCCTCCACCCCAAAAAGCACTAAAACAGAAGAGCAGTTTAAACACCACATATCCATAGGCAGCTCTAAGTGGCTCTTTAATTGCTATTCCACGTTTATGGGAATAAAAAGGGATGAGGCCACACATTTTATACTGGGTCTCCCAACCCAAAACATCTGTTTGTGAAGAAAAATCACTCAATCAATCCACATGTCTGATGTAGCTCTAGATGACAGGTGATATTTTGAAACATGCTAAGTATCTGGTGGTATTTGCTTCTGCTTAGCCATTATTCAGCACAGGTGTACATAAAAGCATTTCATGCAACAGGCAGAGCAGCACCAAGCTGCACTGCATCTGGCATTTGCAATTCAGAGAACACACACAAGCGACCCAGGACCAGCAACCAATTAAGTCACATCAGAGAAAAAGTACTCGGTGTCTATTTATTAAAGGAAAGGAGGGTAAATCTAAGAAAAAGCAAGAAGACAAAATAAATAGAATTGCAGCCATCCTTTACAGCTACTGGTGCACTATATTAAAGTGACACTCACTATACAAAGAAATGTGTTTGATACAGTCCAGTGGGTTGCACATGAATTGCATAACCTTGAAAATCATTGCACAAAGCATCGCAGCAGGAACAGAGTTCAGAATTTTTTCTCCGGGAGATGCTTCAAATCTGATCGCTTTTAGTTTGTGGGAGGTCAAAGCACCTGGCACAGAGTAAGCAAAAAGGGCTGGGAGCAGCGATCTGCTGCATCAGTGCCCACTCACATCCCAGCCCTGACAACAGCTCTCATAGCAGCTCTGACCTGGACAAATGATGCCCCATGGGAAAATCCCACTGCCTAGCAAAGCCTTGAAATTAATATTCTGATCAATGCTCAGGCACCTGTTGGCAGGGCTGCAGGGAGCCTGTTCCTCGCAGCCCAGACTGGAGACACCGGATCAGGCAGCCATCAGGAATTCCATGGCACTGTTCTGTCTGAATCAACAAGGAGCCTCTCAGCCAGCAGCCCAGCACAGCCCAGCAGCCCCGCTGGCGATGCTGACGGTTCCCAGCCACCACATGCCCCCAGATCATTCTGCCCCATTATACAGGTGGTTGGATGGAAGTCTCCACAACCCTGCAGCAGCATTTCCCCCAGGTATTACAACAGAACCTGCCTCTGCTGTGATCCATGCAGTTTCCAGGGATCTATGTACACATTTACAACAGTCTGCTCAGCTAAAGCACAGGAAATACAGGCTTTTGCCACAGGGGGAAGAAACCACGGCAAAGATGACCAGGAAACATTCATAATTTTTAATTCACACCAGTAATAAAATTGCATTACATTTTTCATAAAATAAATGTTCCAGTTTATATACAGAAAACAGACTGTACAGAGCCCTCCCCCAGACCCCAAAAACTCACAAACATACAGGCAATGCAGTGCTCAGCTAAGCAGGCACAACTGTACATCTAAAATTGTAACTGCTTTGTGTTGGGGGGGAAAAGTACTACAATGTATATAGTCCTCTGTGAACCAAGAATTAAAAAAATATTGCAGGCAAGCTGACAGACGCCCTCGCTGCTGGTGCGGCCAAGCGCCCATCCCACAGTGCTCCAGCGAAGCAGGGGCTGTTATTGAACCTGGGACTCGAAGCTCCCATTCAGCTGTCCTTCCTCATAGTCCATCTGACACAAGATCATGTTGTTCTTCAGGAAAAATTTGTCTCCCACGCAGAATCTGGAAGATTAAAAAAAAAAAGGATTGGTGGGTGTGAGTATGAACAGATGTGAGAACTGGCTGGGGGGGAATTTGAGGCAGTTTGGGTCCGAAAGTGATTCTGGTGAGCAGAGTTTGATTTCCAGCTCTGCCAGTGCTTCTCCCCTTGCCATCCCAGGGTTTTGCTGTCCCTTTCCGTGGCACATCTGTGCTTGGCTCCAAGCCACAGGGAGCAGCTTGGGGAGCAGGTCCCACTCTCTGCAGGGTCCTGAGCCAGCTGCAGGAGGAGGTTGGGAGCAGTTAAGGGATTTGTCCCTGCAGACCAGAGATGTTGGCTCTCCAACCAGGAAATCAAGCAGGCAATATTACACGGAGCCTATTTGAAGTTTTTGCTGGTATCCACATTTCCAAAATTCCCTCGGGTGAAGTAGTATTTACACTAATTTCCAGGCAAGGACTGGCTATTAAGTCCTTCCTCATCCCCTTGTGTACAGTGCTGAACAATAAATAGGAATTTCTCGGTGGCTGGACTCCTAACCTTTATCTTCATTGAGCAAAGGGCACTGCTCTCTATATACCATGTAAATTGTTCTGTTTGTCTTGAAGTTGACAGAGAAGCTTGTGATATTTAACAATTTTATTTGACCATTAAGGTCAAAAAAGTTCCACATATAAGATTGGAGTGGTGTGAATTGACAGCCAATAGCTTTTTCTGCCCTGCCTGCTTGCTCAGGAATCAGAAGCTAATCTTTACTTCTTAAGATAACAAATAATGTTCTCTGCACCCAATTCAGGGGCTGGTTTTTGTCCATAACACTGGCAGGGCAATGACAGACCAGAGCACAGGCTGCCCCAAGAGCTGAGTCTGAAATCAGCCACAGGACCCTAAAGCAGAGAGAAACCCTGGGTCAGGCACTGTGCCTGAACGCAGCTCTGCACTGAGAGGAAGGGGTAGGTACCAGCCTCTGGCAAGGCCAAATATCTACAGGGCTTTGAAGGAAGATCACTGGAGGTGACCCCATCCCCAGGAGAATTAGCAGACCTCAAATGCCCATTTCCCCTGCTCTCATGCTGTTTTGGCACTGCCTAGCCCTTGTCTAAAGTGCTTTCATCTCTGTAACTCAGGCAGCTTCAGGCAGAGCACCTCCATAAAACTGAGTACTTGATGCTAAAAGAACAGGACTGATAATTTAAAGCTTCTTTATAGGCTCAGCACAGGCACAAGTTTTCTCCAACTGGACACCTGCAAATAAGCTGATTAATTTGCCAAGTTGGTACAGAGAGAACTGGGCATTGGTTCACACTTCACAGAATTTCACTAAAGACCTTCCATATTCTTCCCTCTGTGGCACATACTCTAGTAGGTTCTGAAATGTAACCTTTTCTGCATATTAAAAAGATAAAGATTGTTCCTAATTTCAACTAACAGCTTTTATGGTAAAAACTGTATTGCACACACTCTCCTTAATACCACCTGCCCCAGGAGCAGGTTTATTCACAATAACAGACACAGCTGCTTGCTTTTCACTACTTATTCCCACCTTAAGTGCCATATAAATCTCCAGGAAGAGAAATGCAAAAATTACTCTTGCCAACAGCACCATCAACAGCTGTCTCTTGCCAGACCTGGTTTTGGGTGTAGAGGAGCCAAAGGAGGAGCAGGAGAATCTTGGAGTTGGAAGGTATAGGGGTGTGTACCAGCACATGGGAACTGAAATGCTGTACAGGGCATGTGACATGAAGTTTTGGGAGAAGGGTTTGATTCACTGGAAAGGCAACTGTTTCTACCTGCTGGTCCTGCAAACCCACCAGTAAACTGGGATCTCTTCAGCTGATGCATTATAGCTGGAGACAGGATTTAACAGGGTGACCTCAGGCCCAGTTTCAGACTGCCAGCCCCCATGCTCAGAGCAGGGATGCTGCAGAGCCCATCTGGGTGATCAAATTCCAGTCAGCAGCAGTGAGATAGGTGCTGAACCTACTCTGCCAGTCCTTAAGAGTGATTTTCTTCCCAGCCAACCCACACTTCAGATAATGGCAAGAGAAACAGCTGAATTTCCTGCAACCCTTGTAACACTGACCTATCAGCCAGTCACCACAGTGATCAGCTTCTATCCAACACTGTGATGACCATGGCAACTTTAGAACAGTTTAAAGTATGGCAGGATGAGTGGTAATGCAGGACTTGATGCAAAACTGATGTTTTAGGGAATGAAACTGATGAAAACATTGCACACTTGGTAAAAATATTAGAGATTTTGCTGTGATGAATTTAGCACTCTATAGAGAGCCCAGCTAGAGAAGGGAAAGCAAGCTGGAAGAGAACTGAAGAAAGGTCTTCACCATCAAATATTTTCAGAGCTGAAGAAGAGGACGGGATTTCCAGTGAGGTTTCTAATTCAGAACCAGAGCTGGCATCCACCTCTGCAGTTTTGACTTCAGGGTTACTTAATCTCACTGTTCTCAGTTCAGCGTTCAGTGCTGTCTGTTGCAGGATCATCCATTCTGCCCTTTCAAGCCCAACTCTCCACAGAGTAAGTAATAAAAATTCGCAGCCCTCTGACCTCAGCCAAAAGTAAAAATCTACATATAGCCCATCTTCCAGAACAACTCAGCCTCTCATAAACTGAGCAAATCCCTTGTGCAACACAGCACAACTCTGCCAGAATGGGGGGGTTACCTGCACTGTCCTGCTGGGCAGTGACGGGCCTGGAGATTGTCTGAAGGAGAGTAGGACCACGCTGGCAATTGAAGAGGGAAGGGAACAAGAGAGGTGCTTTGGAGCCTTTGAAATAAAGGGTGACATTTAAAAGAAATTACTGACAATGAGAACTAGGCAGCACTAGGATTTTCTGGGAGAGAAGAAGGGTGAAGTCTGGGTTTGATGTAAGATACTCAGCCTGCAGACTCCAAGGCCAACCAGCACTCCTGACTCCAGAGCCTCTGCCTGAAAGGACATTTAAAATTCTCTAGCCTCAGGTTTGACGTAGAGTTTGGGAGCAACCCTCTCCTGTCCAGGAATCATCAGGAGGCTGAAAAGAGCTAATCCTGAGGGCTGAGCCTAGCGGCACCCGCCACACTCCCGAGTCTGGAGACAAATCCCAGAACTTGGTGATTGTAGCAGTGTGGAATGAGCATCTTGGGGGATGAGGTGGGATCAGCTCAGGGTTCAGGTGTCACAAAACAAGACTGGGCAACTGGAAGATCCCGCGTGGCTCCCGCAGAGAGCCCAAGGCCAGGAGCCACTAGATGTCACTGCCGCCCCGGCACTGCCACCCGTGCAGGCGACAGCATTAATGGGACTTTAGTACCTGGAATAAACACTGCCCGCCTCCAGCGAGCCAGCGGGTAAAGCCTCATCTGCCTCCTCACCAAGCAGCTGACACCAAATTCATCGCCAGGGCTGAGCTACTGGCGGACGGTGCAAGAGCAGAATTGGACAGGATCTCCCAAGTTCAGGGGAGGCTGGCAGGGTTTGCATTCACACATGTGTATGGCTGCTTCATCTCAGATCCCACTGAGACTCTTTTCTAGACTGAGCAAGGAATGTTTAAGTCAGGATTTTAGATTAACTTTTACAGCATAGGATTCTCCATCTTCCCACAAATTCTGTCATCTCTCTCACGCTTTCCCATGGGATGAGGCATTGCATTCTAGTTTTATCTTTGGGAAACACAACCACAGATCCAGAGCAGGAACACCAGCACGGCCCTTGGACCCTGGGCAGTCACTACAGCCTGAGTAAGCAAGCAGTAAGAACTGCAAGCAGTTCCAGTCTTGGACAAGGATGGACAGACGGGTGCATCAGAAGGTGACAAAGTATCACATCTGATTCTCTGGGCTTCCATTCTGCCTATGATGATCAACAAACATGGTGCTGGGAAGAGTTTTCACAGCCCTCCCAAACACAACTGGATACAGGTAGTTCAAGTGAAAACACTGTGCATGGCCCTTTATTATACTCCCTGATGTTCATCTTCACCCAGTGAAATAAATAAGCCCCACTCAAGATTACCTATTAATTACCACAATATCCCCTATTAATTACACAACTAAATGGATTTATTCCTAGTGTTGGAAGGAGCATAGCTAGAGTATTTTTCTCTTTCCTGTCCCTTCTCTTTATACTTCTTCTTTCCACCCTCAGTTTTGAGCATGTCAGAAATGTGACTTAAGCAAGATAATGTCAGAGGAGGTCTATTTGCCAGAGGAGGTCTATTCTCCATCATCTGCCTTCTGCAAAGAGGGTAGCTCCTGAAAGGACACCAGAGCAGTTTGTTTTATTTAGCAGAAGCTGAACAGTCTGTGTCTGTGTCCTCCCCCTTGCCCCTCCAAGTCCCAGCAGCTCCAAGGGGATTTGCAGTAAAAGGGCTACAGGTACTTACATGCATCCCCCAGGGCAGCCTGGCAACCCAGCCCCAGCCCTGCCACCAGGCTGTGAGCCCAGTCGGGCAGTGTGCATCAAATGTTTCTCCTGTTTTGCAGGCAAAGGTATAAATTAGTTTGTGTGTACAATAACTGTGTCCTCACCGCTGGTTGCAGAGCTGACAGGCAAAGCAGTCCAAATGGTAAACATTATCTCTGGCCCTCATCACCATCTCAAAGGCAGGGATCAGTTTACTGCAGGCAGCACAATTCCCGGTGGTACCAAAGAGCCTGCCAAAGAAGCACAATCATTAGAAGCCATTTTAATTAAATGGTGGAAAGACTAATTAAATGTAATTAGCAGTATCAAATAATGTATTGCACCAATAAATAGAAGTTGCGGTCTCCATTTCACTGACCAACCAGCATGCAGGAACTTGGGATAAAAATGCCTGGTGAGCAGGCTCCAATCATCAAGATGAAACTTCATTTGGTTTGTGAGCCTAGGGCTAATTTGCTGTCTAATGGAGAAAAGCATTAAACACTTGGAGCATTATTTTGGGGCTCACAAAATTTCAGTCAAAAACTATCTGCCTCTCTGCAGCAGTGGGGTAGGTGCTGGGAGCTGCCCATCCTGCTCTGCAAGGGCTTGCTTAGCTGCAGCCTGGCAGAGGGACAGGCTGGAAGCGGGACACAGAAGTCCTGCAAACTTTGCCAATCCTGGCAGGCAGTGCTGTAACAGAGCTCAAGGAAGACACTCACTTACCTGCTGCTTAAAAAGAAAAAGCACGACTTCTCTTGCAATGAGTGCACAGCATTTCACCAGGCATCTCAGAGAGCAAGCCCTCCTCCCCGCTGTGCCTCCCTGGCCCTCCCGGGAGCCAGCTAAGCCCTTCCACGGTGGCCTGAACAGCATGCTCAGCCGTTCCACTCCAGCACCCCACCCTCCAGGACAGCCCTTCAGCACTGGAAGCTTTGCCATTTTCATCTTGGCTTTCACTATCTGTCTCCCCAGATGTCTGCTGCTATTGCAGCTCCTGCTGGGGGACTCAAGCATGACTGCAGCCTCCTTCCTGCGGCCCCCTCGCCTGAGTTGTCCCTGCAGACCCCCTGTGTGCCAGGGGCACGGTGCCACCGCGGCATCACAGCCGCGTCAACTGGCCAGGGGCACTGAGCCATGGGCTGGCAGAACCAAGGTTCACCCTAGCCTCTGGTCATGTGTGGTTAGTCACTTTGCCTAGAGGACAACAGAAATGTATTTTGGGGGTGACGAGCCTCAAGACATACAATCCCTGCTGGCCATTAGCTCTGTGCACGCAATGCGCCGCTGCCTGCGGACAGAGCTGGGCTCGCGCTTTGTTTCAAGCCATTGGTTCGGGCTGATTCCACAACACGCAGATGAGAAGCATCAGGGAAATCTATAACCAATTTCTAAACCTGCAATTTTCCAGGCAAATCAATACTAATTATTACTGGCCAGTAATTGTGAATTAAAACACCCAGCAGTGTTATAGAAACCTCCCAATACAACTCTCCCACCCTCCTACAGTGCTGTCCTCCCAAAGTCACTTTGCTCTCCAGCTGTGAGAAAGCCCACCCTTATTTTTCTTTAGAAGTGGTATCAGGGGTCTTTCATTAGGTCTGGCTGGAAAATCCCAGTCCTTCCTATGAAGAAACAGCACTACATCTTACTTCAGAGCTAAACCACATGAACCATAACAGAAACACTCATGCAGGACGTAAAATCCACAAAGGGAGTACCAAAATTTCTTCCCCTATGACTCCATCATCTGAAGGCTGAAAGGCAGAGCAAAATCCCAGCTGTAAAATTTGCACGAGCAAAAGGCAATCCCTTTCCCTCTGCAACCTGACTCCTCTTGCTCCTGCCCCCACAGGAAGGCAAGGCAGGGGAGGCAGCTGGGCACGGGCCTTGGCTGCCTAACGCCAGCAGACTGGACTGGAAAAATGTGGCACTGAAAAGTGTCCAGGTCTCCACCCTGGAAGACCCTGGCTCTCATTCAGCACCCACTCACAAATTAAACCATTACTGGAGACATTCCTCCCCTCCTCAGCCTAGCTACCTCTTTCTACTTGGGCACAGCAAAGCCTGACAAGCTTTTGCCAGGATTTTTCCATTTCCCATGAAACCAGACATCCGTTTTTAGAGTACCCAAGTCACAGCAAACTCAAAAAAATGAGTCAAATGCATTAGGCAGGGAAACTGGGAGGTTAATCCTAGATTTGCTCTGTGCCCAGCACTGCTACATGCACAAGTATAAAATATCCATTATTCATTAGCATCACAGTTGTGTGGAGCTCAATCTAGATTAAACAAAATAAAGGGGCCCCAGACAGCACCATTTGCATTGTTAAGTAGGTGCTTTTCTTCAGTCTTCAAATAGGAGACTTTTCTAAATGGAAATGATGGGGAAATTTGGACAGATGTTCACTTAACTATTTAAACAGTTAGCTTAAGAAACATGAAAAATGTATTTGGCATCGTATTCACCTGTCTCCTTTCAGGGCTTTTGAGGGTAAACCAATTGTTGAACAGCTTTGACTGTTTGCATAAGATCTGAAGCTTATGTTCTGTCCAGCTGAAATCGTGTTGCCTTCTAATGTCTACATAACGTGGCTTCCAGCGAGTCAGAGTGCTAATCTTTGTCTCTTCTATCAAGTTTCACAGTCCTCCATACCCTCCCTTTCCCAACAGATGAACGTTTCACACTTATTCTAGCACCTCTTAATTTTAATCTGCTTTTTGGGGAGTGATTTAGAGCCCCATGCATTCACCATGGTTCTAAAAATACACTGTAACTTGTAGCTCAGTGAACATGACTTTTTTTTTTAATCTGTTGGAAGAAAATGCAAAATGAAACAGAGTCTTTTGCCTTATTTTTTTTTGTTTGCTTGTAGAAAACCTGCCACCTCTGATATCTCCTGATCCAGAAACTACCTGAGCTGAAACTTCCCGAAGTGGGGAGCTTAACGTTATTGGAAGGAAGGAGAGAAGATAAGGAGCAGGAGGAAAAACCTTCCACCCCAAGCCCCATCTGTGGTTAAATTTAAAATAACCCCACATGAACAAATGATCTACATTCTATCCCCCAGACACCTTCGTAACAGATGCAACACTCTCTCACACATTCACACATACGAAGTTGAAGTGGATTAGAAAAATCTATCAGAAGTTGTTTAGCCTCTACTTACAAGCTCGGAGCCATTGGCATAAAAGAAGCTGGAAATACAGAAAATTTTCAGTTTGGGGTTGTTTTGCTTCTAAAAAACCCTATTTATTCATTTCCCTTTGAAGTTAAAAGGCAATAATTTTTAAGTACAGATTTATTCCCCTTCATGTAACAGGAAGACCCAGCCAGCTTGTAAATAAGCATAGACTATGCAGATTTAAAATTTAGCACAATTAAACTTTTACCCTGTGGTAGTAATTATGTTTAATGGCTCTTAGCCTGAACTTAACTATGCCTATTGTTGTCAGCCAGTCTAAAAGCAGGAGTTTGTCCAAGGGACAATTTTCTGTAGTTTATGGGCACACTAAAAACCCCACTATGCCCTATTCTCATTGGCCATTGATGTCAGTATGTGTAGTAAAAATTAAAGCTAATTGGCATACAGGAACAGCCCTGAATGCAAATGAATTAATGGGAAAAGAAGGGAGTGCTCCTGGAAGCAGTAGGCAATTGTCAGAGGATGGGTTTTATGTAGTCTTGTCTGGGCTAAAGAGCAGTCTTATGCTTGGTGATCCAGACCTCAACAAATCTGTGAGTACATCTCAAATTAATTCAAACCACAGTAATGTCACAGCACCCTGCAGGGTTTTTTTTGTTTGTTTGTTTGTTTTTGGTTTGGTTTTTTTTTTTTGTTGTTTTTGGGTTTTTTTTGAGGAGAAGAAAGAATGTCAAAGGGTTCTTATGGCAGGGAAAACAGTAAGAAACTTCTCATATGAAAATTTTAAGTTTAGTACCTTTAACAGGTTTTTTGTTCAACCAAGATGTTCAGGGGGCCTGAACTAAGAATCTGTTTGCCTATTTCTGTCTTCACTAGGAACAACAATCTAGTTTAGTTATTGCCTACAAGTAAAGAGTCCCCATTTCTTCTCACCCCTCTAGCCTGGTGTCTGACTAGATAGCAGTTTGCAATCAAAAAAGAAGGTGAAAATCTTCCCTTTGCAGAAAGAGCAAAAATTTTGGAGCTGTTGACATCACAGGAGACAAAAAAAGACAAAGCAGGACAAGCACATAAAAATAATGAATGGTAAAGAAAGGCAAGGTTGACAGTGTCAACTGGGTTTTTTTAAACACAAGAACAAAACAAGTTCAAAATTCAAACAGTTGAGTGGAGACTGATAATTCCCCCTGCCGCAAAAAAAACGTTTTTGTTTACACTGAAAGTAAGAATTATGAACTGAGGGAGGACTAAACACTAACCTACAGATAAATATCTACATTTGTAGATATTATGTACAACTGCATATTTTTCTACATATTTATATATCCAGATTATCTGGATATACAAGTTTTAGAAGAGCTGTGGAACTCCATGCTCATATCCTCCCCACCCAGAAGGTGAAATAGGTTTTCCCATACACCTTCCCTATTTGCCTGCTGCTGTTTATTTCTGAGTTTCATCAGGCCCTGCTGTAGAACCAGACTTGCTTTATGTAACTGAAATCCACCCTCATGAAAAGAAATGGTTTTGCCCCTTTTGAAAGAAACCAACAACTGTTTTTTTCAGTGAGGGTGGCTTTTAAATACTGCAATCAGTATCTTTCCCATCTGTGGATATTAGAAATATGCTGAGCTACAAGTGTGATTTGACTGGAGTATTGACTATACCAATAAATGCATGGAAAGCCTGAACATCACTTAAAAAGATAAAAAGAATAATCTTAAAGGCAACTTCGGACAACTTTGCTGCAATCAGCCTTTGTGTAATATTAGAGAAAGCCTCAGTGATAAGACATTCATCAGCATGGTAAACTCATATTAGCTGGTGCACCCTCCTATGCAGGACACCGTTGTCAGTGTTGCAGTGGGAAATCATGTCAGCTGAAGGAAAGGAAATGCATTTTGATACTAATGAAGTTGGTCAAGCTGTCCTCTCATGAAGCCTTCAAGTTCAATCCCAAAGAATTTACATCTTGCATGCCAAAGGGTTTGGCATTCAAGAACAGCATAGCAGGGGGAGTTGAACCAGTACAAAACAGTCCCTAGCCAAGTGACCACACTGGTTCAGAGACTGCTGGGCCTGAACTTCAAGGTTGCTCAAGGGAGTCTGTTTTCACTTGAAGGACACATCTGAATGATCATTTATTTTCAGTCCTCCGGCCTCTCCCTCCATGTTTTCAGTGGGCATTTACAGAGGGGTTGGGACCACGAGCAGGTAAGAGAAGTCCAAATCTTCCTCCCCTGCCCCAGCCTTTCCCACAGTGTAACTGAAACCACTGACCTTAAACCCATCCTTGCTCTGGCATTGCTGAACACAAGTGTGACAACGTCCTCTGAGGAGAGTTTAAACACAGCAACCAGAAAACTGCAGAGCTGAAAGTGCTAGAGGCATGCTAGTGTACCACAGCCAGGCAGAATTACTCCCCATTAGCTTTCCTCCACAATGAGTAGGTTGGAAAAAAAAAAGGCAAAAAGCAAACAATCAAACCAAGTAGTGAGAAAGTCCTGGACCAGCTACTGCAGGGGGAAAAAAAATCTTTAACATCACAAAGCACAGCAATGTTGCCAAGACACATAGCATTTTGAGCCTAATTAATCCTCCTTAATCTGTACAGACACCAAGTGTAGAAGTGAGGGTGTCCTATGCAGCATGCAAGATGCTCCCTATTGCGAGGCAAAAGCAGCACTTCAGCTTGGTGACATTTTTAGGCTCTGAGCAGACACCATTTGTTCAGCCACACTGCATTTATACCTCTCCTTCCCACACTAAACATGTCTCTTGAAAATCCAGCAGGGCATGCTCTCAGTGCACACATGCACACTGTGCTTCTCCAGAGGAAAAAAAAAATCCCAAATTCTCTCCTTCCTGCTTCAAAGGTGCTGCAGCTTCTGCAGGTTAAAGCCACATTCTGAGCAGTAGTGATGTCTTGGGGAGATTAACTTAAATTCTGCCTGCTGGGGCACACACATGTCAGTTCCCAAAAGCTTGCTCTCACATAGCCAGGCATGGTTTAGTGGTTTGGCTGAGGGCTGTTGTCACTGACTTGGGGAAGGCCACCAGAAGGAGGGAATTTGCCCACATCCTCCTGTGCCAACAGAGGAGAGCACCTATGTTTGTGCTCTTGCCCCACAAGAAAATTCAACCCTGTGTATTTGCCAGATACAGAACACTTCACCTAAAGGGCTCTTAAAGCGATTCACTGACAGAATTAATGCCGTGAGACATTTTGAGTAGAGCAAAAACCCCAGGACTTGGCATCTGAGTCTTGGAAGTAGGAGCTGCCGAGGTGGAGTTCAAGCCTCTGTGATAGAGTGCTGAGGGGTGACAGGGGATGGCAGTCCTGCCAGGAGGTCCCTGTCCCTCAGGCAGGATGCAGAGGGCTGCTCTGCTCCCTGGAAGCACCAACACTATGTGCAGAGTGATGCCATGCTGAGTTTGCAGTCCTGATCCAAACCTGTGGGAAAGTGGGTGAAAAGAACTGCCATGAAACTCACTGAGAACAGCATCAGGATTTCCCGGAAAGCCCTTCTCTTTTACTGATTCACCACCATTTTTAAATGCAGGTTTTGAGCTTTCTTTGGAGTTTAATTAAGGCCCCAATCAGTTTACATGATGAAAAACCTTCCCAACACCAGCATATCAAACACGCAGAAGCAACAGTTCTGCTCCTCTCAAAGCAAGCCTGAGTCGCCTTTGCTCGTGCGAGGGCACCATGCTGAGTAAAAAGGAAAAATCACGTTCCTCATCAGCACTTCACAGTGAAATTTAAGTTGTCAGTTCCTCACGGGAAATCCTGATGCAACACCCAGCCCGTCCCTGTGAAGCGGAGCTTGGTGAATGTTTAATTATGCCTCAGAACAAACATACATCACTGCGTGGGGGCTGCGAGGAGCCATCTGAGCCTGCAGCTAAGCTGCTCTGTCCCAGAAGCAGTTCCTTCAATAGTGTTTCCTTATCAAAAATAATTAGAGGTAGGAATGCTGGAACTGTGATTATGAAACAAATGGTAAATCTATTTGCTGAGATGAAATGTTTTGAAAGATAGATCGAGACACAGCTGGAGACTGAGGTGATACCACAAGGATAACAACTCGAGATCCAATTTCATCTTTCATGATTAAAAAATGAGCAAGAAAGTGTTTTATGAAAAGTGAAGGTTAACAAATGTTCCTTCACAAGCAATGATGACAGTTTATCTTTTGAAACAAATGATCGGGCTAAGGTCTGCTCACAGCTCCTGGAGCAGGCTGGAAAGATTTCTGCTGAAAATCCACTGGAGATCAGCACCCATGGCTGGCAGCCCACCCTGCTCCCAGTGCCTGGGACAAAGCCAGCTCCAAAGGGATGCTGCCAGAGCAGGGAAGGAGCTGGCACTGCTCCTGCCCTGACCCTCTGCCACAAGTCCATCCCTAGCCCCAGATCTCTGCAGTGGCTGTGGCTCATCAACACCTGCCCTCAGGAGGGTCCCAGAGCTGCAAATTGACAACAAACCATTCCAGGAGCCTTCTGACTGAATTCCTCTCGCTGTTCTCCAGGTAAAGTGCTCCTTTTATGGTGCAACCATAGTGTGAAGTATGAAAAGTTATTTTTAGGGATGAATTCTGCTAAAATTTGACTAGAAGACCAAACTCTGTGAGCTGTTTAACAAGGAAGAAAAAAAATGTGGGTGAGACTCTAAAACTACTCATGTGAAGGAATTATATAATGATGGGAATGGTTAATTCTTCAAGAAGAAAAATTCAAATTACCAGGAGGGAACAGACAGTAGAAAAGATCGTAATGGCAACTTTAGTTCCTTCTATTAATAGAACTAATAGTTAAAATGGAGGGAAAAAAAAAGAAATATTATGTGTAGAAGCCAATACAAGATGTTTTAAAGTAAAAAAAAATTGCTTTATACATCTATAAATATGGGACACATAGCAATGCCATTATTCCTATCCTGGGAGCCTGAAAGGGTTCCGGAGCATCAGGGGAACAGACCCCAGAAGCTCAGCATAACCCCTCAAAAACCCCAGTATAAAGTAAATTTACTTATTTGTAAGAATACAAGCCATGATAGCTGTAAAGCTGCCTAAACAGCTGAAGGCAAATTAACAACATTGCTATAGAATTAATGTTATTCCTTCCTAGCTGAGTCTTTGACAAATTTCCCACGATATGACAATTCTACTGCTCTTCCCAACAAAAAAACAGTTAAAGCTCCAATATCCTAAATTCAGATAAAGGGAAAATATTTAATGTAAAGGCCACATAAGTCTTCACAGTTTAACCATGTGGCACAAATAGCAACAGACTTCCTCCTTGTCAGGCCAGGAACTATTCCAGCCTTAGAAAGGGAGACACAGGTGTTACCAGGCACCTTCCAGGCACAAGAGTTTGTTCCAGAGACCACGTTTAACTGGTGCTGTGACAGAAGCTGCAGGGCCATCCATGGTTGAATCTGAGTCCCAAGTTGCTTTCCATGGTTCATGTAATGAATTGCCCTCTCTTCACACAGCTGGGACATGGGCCACTTTCTGCAGTCTGCAATGCCTGGCTTCTTTTCCATGTCCAGCACAGGCTTCTGGTGCCCCCCAAAAAATTCACATCCTTTAGTGGCCAGTGGGAAAATCATAGGTTAAGCTTTTCCACCTCGAAGCAGCATTCTCGGGATAAACCAAGGAAAGAAAGCGCTCTAAAACTCCAGTGATAAAAAGGCCCTTCTAAGCCTAACAGCATCAACACTGCTGTCCTTTGGCACTTTAACATGTCTGATTTGATGCCACACATTATTTTTGTTATGAAACTAGAATAAACAAAAATCAATACAGCGCTTATTAAAAGGACAAAACATGGGGTAGCTCATAGGTCTCAAAAAGCAAATGTAAATTGCAAACACTGTCTAGGTCAGTATTTCTAGCAGGGTTATGCAACATAATATTCATAATATTCAGAATAAAGCTGAATATCTATCTAAAGCTGAATATCTATCTTCAGGCTCAAATTTAAAAACCAAAACAAAAAAAAAATCACAAACACAACACTTTTTCCAGACCAGAAATGACAAAGTCAAGTGATAAATAATGAAGTGGAGGATGACAGATGGTAAGACCTAGATCACTTGGCAAGCTGACTGCAAACAAGATAAAGAAAAGATAATGTATAAAGAAGATAAAGTACAAACAAATACTTCAGAAAAAAATGCAGCTGTTCTTCCTGGAAAGAAAACTATTCCTGGAAGTAGCTCTCCTGAGAGATTTTGTGGTCCCTGTGATTGTATCTAGCATGACCCAATTTGTGATACTGTGATGAAAGTCTTCCTCAAAAAGGGAAGATCAAGAACTGAAGTATTCTTCATTGACACATCAGAATTATGTCCACAACACAGAAAGAGTATAGCTGAGCTGAAGAAGAACAATCAAAAAAACTGGGGGTGGAAATCTCTATGTTGAATTTGAACTTCTGGAGCTCATTTTTTTTTAGCTTAGCACAGACAGGGTTAAGGATGCTTCCAGAGAACATGGCTTGTGACATTAGTAAATACTCAGTTTTAAGGAAGGTACAAAAATAATTTAATTATATTGAAGATAGTTAACTCCTTCTTTTCATACCCTTTCCATTTTTCCAAAGGCTGCTTATCTTGTCTTTTCCACCTCAGAAGTGTTCACCCTTACCCAAGCTCCTCCTTCCTCACTTAGATTTCGGGGACACACCGTACTTAACCAGATGTGGAGCTGCAAGTGCTGCCTGTGTGGCAGCATTTCAGCTGGGATATTTCATATGTACTCTGCAGTGTTTCAGCTCTAAAACCCCCCTGTGGGCAGGATGCTCTTGTGCACTGCTGGGCTGAAGGGCAAGGTGACAGCTCCCACATGGCACCTGACAGACTCTGCCCTTCTGTTTGGCTCAGTGCCTAATCTCTCATCTTTAGAAGGAGAAACTTGTTTTACAAGTTTACAAAGGAAATATTTACTGAAGATTTTCAGAAATACGCTTTACATTGAAACACATGAAGCATCTGAGCACTGACACTAATCTAGGCAGCCCCTGAACACTGCAAGGTTAGAAGGCATTTTACCTCCCTATCTTACAACAGCATGTGGGGTTTGTTTTGCTTCAGATGTTTTACTGGTTGAGCTTGACTGGGAAATGCTATTCGTGCTTGAGGAAAAATAAAAGAAAACATACACATTAGCTGGAGATCAAGTACATTCTTCCAAAGGAAAAACAAAGCAAAACTCTGAGTGTTTTGCAGTGTGACCCTCATAATAATGTTTGCATTAGGCCTGCTGTCTTATTAATATTCATTTATGTTTGCATAAAGTATTTTGCACAAAGCCCCCATACACACCAGGCAAAAAATCCCATGTGTTGTTATGTATTGCAGACACACATTGACAGAATGGTTCTAACTCTGAGCTAGTGAAGGTCTCTGATTTCCTCAGACAGAAACATTTGTTGAAGTCAATCTGTAATTTTTGAGTTTTGCTCTGTTTAGTTAGGAAAGAGACGAGAGCTCCTTGGGAGCAACCTTACTCAAGACTAGAAGTCTGTCTAAAAGCTGTGACTGAAAAGAAAAAGCTAAAGGGGTTTGGTCAGGTCTCAGTTAATATGCAGGAGTATAGCATCAGAGATATGCAAGGAAAATTAAAGAATTTTTCCTAACTTACGAAGCAAGCAGAGATTGTTCTTGTTGGTCCATAATGATAATAAAAAGTCATGACCCTTTTATCTTCACCCAAAGGCCTTGATAGATGGTGAAGATACAAGGCCTTGTCATGGCCTTGTATCTTCACCTAAAAGCAGGATTTCACCTCCCAGACTACAAAATATGCTAAGTGCAAATAAAAAGCCCTGCTTAGACAGTGGAAGAAACTCCAGTCTCTTCTGGGCAGGGCTGGCCATGCAAAAGCACATGCTGTCACATTTTTAGGAAGCCAGACAGCCAGCAGCACGCCGAGAGGCTTCGGAAAGAGCCCGCAGTACGTCCCTCTATTTACCTCAGGTAATCTCTGCGGCAGAGAATGAGATTTGCTTTTGTGTACAGAGTTGATCCAACCTCTCCAAGACGACAGTCACAGCAGGCACACTTTAGACAGTCTTCATGCCAATACTTATCCAGAGCCTTCAGCAGGTAGCGGTCCTTGATCTTTCGGTTGCAGCCGGCGCAGCCCTTCTGCTTCCCTTTGGGTTGTACGGAGAGCATCGGCACGCCTGCAAGGCAAACAAAGCACTCCTTAGAGCATGTCCCCACAGATTGGCCAGGCTCACGGCACTGGGGGCAGGTCTGGGGGCAAACTGCTGCTGCTGCTGCCATTACAAGGAGCTGACAGTCAAAGAAAGCTCATGTTGCATGGAGCTGACAGTCAAAGGAATCCTAGCTTCATTTGCTGTCGCAAATTTGCTGCTGACACCACGCACCAGACTCTTTCTAACCAACATCTCGCAGCAGAATAAACTGACTGAAATTTCAACATTTATTTTTTTCCCCTCATTACCTGTACCCTTGTGTTGTTAATTGCCTGCCACAGGCAATTAAAAATAGCGGAAGGGCCATCACGGTATGTACCCCCCTGGTTCAGCATCTGAGTAGAGTTTGACGGGGAAGGGAGAGGAGTGGGTACAAAAAGATGTGGTATGCCACTGTTTTTCCTCTCTTGTGAATCCTGTGGGTGACAGAGGCCTGACCGAAAGTCAGAGCAGGCCAGGGACTGTTCCAAAATAAATTTGATTCAAAACCCCTTCAGAACAAGCCCACTGGCACCCCTCTGCCACTAACGAAGCCACATTCCTTAAGCAAAGCAGAGCTTTCCTCCTCCTCTTGTATCAATGGAGAAGGTAGCAAAAAGCCAAGAGTTTAATCCTTCCTGGAAACCCCTGCTGGGACTGCAAAGCAGGCATGAGATAGCAGGGTATGAGGTGGTGACAGCACACTCAGCTCAGGAGGCTGGGAGGGACTTGCTGTGTCCAGATTTTTCCTTTTCTCCCAGCAGCCTGCCATGGTGAGCACTGTGATGTTCGTCACCCTTTTCAGTTGAAGAGCCAGGCAGGAAAAGACTTTATGGAATCAATAAGCAAGGTGGGAAAATAAACAAGGATTGTATTGTGGGTGAGGGACAGGACAGGAAATGATGAAAGAAGAAATGAACTCACTGAGAGGCCAGAATTCCATTTGCTCTAAAACCTTGATTACATTTGTTATGATTTTACTGGTGTCAGTCACTAAAAATGACAATGCTTGGCCTTTAGCAAGCACACTGTGTGCTTGACCAATGGAGAGATGATGAGAAGGGACACTCTGGAACAGCAGCAGATGTCACTGGTTATATACTCTTACACCCTTTCTGCAGGAAACAGCAGCTTGATAATAGAATTATTAACAGTTCCTTAACCAGAGAGGACCAAACCAGTGCCACTGCAGTAAGTGACATTTGTTGCTTTCCTTAAAGTCCAGGGTGACCTGAGAGTGGCTAAAGGTCAGCACATGTAAACCCACCACTCCTACAGTAATAATTGCTTTGTCAGAGCCCAAGCAGATGACAATAGCACTTAGAACACCTCCACACAAACAGCGAGGTATTGATCCATCTGTAATCAAAGTGGTCTCAGCAGCACAGAGACAGCCCAAGTGACATCCAAAAACCCTTAAAGAACTCTCCTGCCCTCTGCTGCAGCACATTCAAAACCCAAGTCTGTACAAACAAACTTTTGACATCAGTGACAAATCTGCAATAATTAAGTGAAAACCTGTATGGATATTAGACTGCCACATATGCAACCTGTAACGCTGCTGAGGGAAATTCTACAAAGCCACAGAGAAAGACACACACACTTGGAAAGAGGGACAAGACAGAGAAGCATCAGAAGTGGATTATGATGCAGGTGCCAGAGGTCGGACTGCAGAAGTCTTGTGTGACTGGTGAGAGATTCTTGTGAGAATGAGAGAAGTGGCCCTGTGGTTCTAGACACACCTCTGTTTGTTTGTTTTTTAATCCAAAATAAATTTCAATAACAAACAGAAACTTCATTTTCGAGTAACTTCCATGCTCTTCCCTACTCCACTCCAGGAAAACTGCACATTGTGAGAAGAGTCTGCCTTCTTGTGAGGCAGAGAAGGGATAGCATGTGAATTTACATTTGTAAGCTGTGTAAGATCAGTACCAGTGATGAAAGAAAATAGTTTTCACCTATGAACACTAGGACCTAGATGTGAGAATTACGTTTTTAGACAGGAGCCCCAGATACCAGCAAGTCATTATTCCTCCCCCAAACAGGCTCTCTCTAAATGTGCACCCTTAGAGACAGAGGAAGATTTCTCACAAGAAGGGGGGTCATCACAATTCTTTTGCAAGGTTTGTGTAGGTAACACGAGGATGCTGCACCTGGAAAGACACAGATTTCACATAACCAGCATACCTTAAACTCAAGAGAGCTACTGCATGGATCAGGTTTGAGACCAGCTCTGTGGTTCAGAAATAAAAGATCCTCAGCCAGATGGGACTTCCCAAAACCTCACTTCTGAAAGCAGTGCCCTTTCCAAGGTCCAGCTGCCCTCACCCAGAGAGAGGATGCCAATGCAGCAAAAGCAGCAACCACAAGAGCAGCTGTGCAGGGATAAAACCCTGGCTGGACCATTAGGAGAGGCTGGTTTGATCATTTAGGGCAGGTGAGGAGGGTCTCCTGTGACAAGTAGGCCTGGATAGCTGAGGGCTGACTGCAGGGGCAGTTCGTGTTCCATCTATGGCCCTGGCAGCCCTTGCTCTGCACAGCCATCTTAGCTCCCCGCTATTGCAAGAGAACCACTGTCTTATGAGAGGCTTCTGCAAGTAAGGGGAATGTAACACTTTGATTTGCTTCTAATAACTAGCAAAGGAAAAGATACAGATATATTTTTAAGCAGTACCTTAAGCAAGGAAGAAAGCTATGTATTTGGTCAGCGTTCAGCAGGGGGCTTTCTAATGAAAAAAGGTACCATTTCAGAGATCATATGATGTTCAAAGCTGCTATTCCCACTCAGATAATAACGAGCAAGGTCAGCCTCTGCTGGTCAGGTTCAGTGTTTTGAAATTACATTTTGGGCTGTGAGGTTTCCCTCCGACATCCCAACCAACCGGTCTGCATGGAGCACACAAGCCACTACAGAAACTTGCAGCTGCAATTAGCTGGTGAGTTGACACAGCAGGCAAGGTGTGAAACAAAATTTCAAAAACTGCCAAACTTGATCAGCAAGGGTTCCTCGAACACTTGCCATGTCATTTCCAAGCAACAAGAGAGAAGCATCTCAGAAGCTTAACCCTTTTCACGGTTAGGGGCTTGCACAGAGAGGACACAATCAACACCAAACCCTGCTTTCCTCCTGCCTCCCCCTTCCAGCACACCTGAAGCAGCCTGGGCTCTGCAGGCAGAAACCACCTGGAGAACTGCACTTTCTTTTTGGTAATTTCCCCACTCCAAGACTGGGATGCTGCTTCATTTCTCTATGTCCATTTTCCCCCAGTACTTGCCTAAAAATGCCAAGATATCCAGTTCAGTTTGATAAGGGGCATTTGGTGTCTAACTGGGGCTGTCAAGAAACAAAGGGGTCACCTTTGAGAAATTCCACATATGTTCTGTGGACACGGAAAAGAAAATGAGGAGTGCTGCAGAACTAGAAAAATTAGCTGGACACTCATATATTTAAATATGTGATCACAAGGGAAGACTGATTATTGCCAGATTCTGAAAGTACCATCAAGTTGTTCTCTCCTGTTGCTAGACATCCAATGCTCTCTTTTCTTAGAAACAGTAGATGAATCCTTTCTATTTCTGGCTACCTACACTCCCTTCTTTGCCCTTTACAGCTTAATAGACTTGCTGCTGGTAAATACAAAACTAAACCCGCTCTGAGTGTTCAGAGCTCCAACACACATTAAAAAATTATAGACACCACCTCTGGACTTACTGAAATTTATGTCTGTGTCTAAAGAGGCTGTTATTGTAGTGAGTAATCCAAACTTTACCACTATTCACAGCTGGACAAACAAGCTTTAATCAGCCTGTATCTGCTCAGTCAGAGTCTTTCTGTAAAATGATTCAGCTGGCTTTATAACACAAGTGTCCACTAAGTACACCTCTAAATTTTTCTAAGCCATTTTACTGATATTTCTTTTCTCATGGCAATCAGCTGCAGTTCTTCTAAGGGCACTGTTCATAAAGCCTCCTTTCCAAGAGAGCCTGGGAACTTTTCATAAATGGCAGACCTTTTAAATAACAGTTATCTGCACTGGTCCTACGGCGCACGGTTCCACAGTGCTCTGGTCTGCAGCAGAGCTAGAGGTCCCCTCTGAAAGCAAGGAAGTTCACCACCTAATTTTTCTAATGCAACTCTAAAGGTTAATTGGTCTGAAAGAGTAATGGGGACTGCTAGCTAATGATATATGCCTCAAGGCTTTGCAGCTTGCCTGTATTTTATACAGTCGAATTCAGAGCATAAAACACAGGTGATATCACCAGGACTTTTCAGACCTCCCTCCAGTCCAACTTGCCCCCCTCAGCCCTTGGCTACACCCCCATGTGTGGGGAGAAGGCAGCAGGAGCTGGAGACAGCTCTGTTCCACCTGCATTTCATGCCTTATTAGAGGGGGCTCAGAGAAGTGCACGGCTGCACTCCTCATTACCTCTGCGGAGAACTAAAAACAACCCTAATGAGGAGAGCCAGAGCGTACAGTACAGGCTGGGAGGAGGGATGTCCTCCCACTCTCCCCAAGGAATCCAGCCAAAATCTTCAATTTGCCATTTATGACAGCTAATTAGTTATTCTATTCAAAATCTTTGCTTTAAAATAAAAGAACTAATTATACACAAAGGTCAGTCCCCCACCTCCTGTGAAGCACACATAATTGGCTTATTTCCCCAACACTGTGTGTATGTTTTACACAATGCTTTCAGGCAGATGGCTTTAACTCTTTCCCTTGACAAGTTTTTGTTGGCTTTTTTTGTTGTTGTTGGGGTTTTTGTTTGTTTGGGTTTCTTTGGGTTTTTTGTTTGTTGTTGCTTGTATATTTTCTTTTTTTTTTAAACCCCGAACCTTTTCCTCAGAGTAGCTCCTTTAAGAGTAAAAGCTTGTTCAGCAACAAAACAAATAACTAGGCACACACACACACAATATGTCTACTCTCCAAAAGGTTTGTTACGATCACTCCCTGTTGTACAGCACCTTGCAAAACACAGCACTGGAATTATGTTTTTCTTCTCCGGCACAAATTCTTCCTTGAGCATTACCTTCAGACATTGCTATCACATTTCTGAACCTTCTTCTGCCACATACCAGAGTTACTGAAGGCTTACATTACCCTTATTTTTTTAATTTATTTATTTAATTTTTTAATTATATAACTCGTTATTATAAGGATGCAGCATTCCAGTGCTAAAAGCAATTCCAATTTAAAGACCAGGGGTTTGGCAGTCAGGCAACTAAGCGTAAGTTTCAGAGTTCCACTTGAGAAAAAAAATGTTTATTTCCAGCACCCTTTAAATTTATTTCAACACCCTTTAAATGAAATGACCTCCTTTTGCCTGCTAACAAAACTCCCAGCATTTGGCTGCAAAAGATGAAAAAGTAACTGAAGAGTGGGAGTAATCTTATTAACTCCTGTCTCATCACAATAAATAGACTGCAGTCTTATGTCTTTTATCAGAGGATCTGATATCATTTAAAAGCATTAGAGCCCTGCATCACCCATCTAAGTAAATGCAGACAGTCATTGCCAAAAAGATGCAGTGAATTTCATTCCCTTAAAAAGAAACTCACTTTGTGTTCCCAGTATTGTATTACTCACCTTCTCTGAATATTGCACCCTGTGAAACAAGTCAGACCTTGCACTCCCACTGAATGGAGAGTGAGCAGTCTCGGGCATCTTCACCAAGAATTTCATCAGAAGAATTACAGCCAGCAAGGTGAAACTCATCATGTCATCTGTATATCCAATTAAAATGTTACATTTGGAACACCAAGTACTTGCAACTAAATGCTTATGAGTAAGCCTTAGACCATTCATCAAAATTATTCAACGAGAAACCACAATCTCTTTACATTGCCTGTTTTATGCTGCAATATGCAGCTGGTGATTTTTACAGTGGCTTTAGCAATTCATTTGGGGTATTCTTTCTTCTGAATCATTACTGAACAAATTTCCCAAGCATGGCAAAAAAGCAGTTGGAGAGGGCAGTTAGTGGGAGAAGCATTTTGATCACCATTTGTGTTCTGTTCTAAGTCCTCTGCCCAATAACACAGCAACTTTTTTTTTGTCCGTGCACTTCATCACAAGCTGTAGAGAAATATCTTTTAGAGTCTAGTGTCTTCTGGTAGTTTCACCTGCCTAAAAATGACCCAAAGCTTCATGAGTGGCTTAAACCCCCTTCAACCTCACATGTAAGTATCCTGTTTGCAAGCCATTTGCTCAGATAGAACAACATATCCAACATAATTATTTGACATCATTTGAATCTGTACCAGTGTAGGTCCTGATTCAGGACATGAGGTTTAGAGTTAGAATACAGACTTTCATTTTCCCCAGAAGTTTTGAGTCTTCCAGTACCTGCTTTTAGCCTCTCTCAGTTACAGAGTTTCTCCTACCAGAGGCCAACCTGTAACTATAAAGAAACACATAAACACAAAGCATAATAATTGTTGCTGCAAGACAGTTTCTATAAATCATTTCAGGAAGCAATGTTTTCCCTGTGTTCATAAAATGCGTTTGTTTGAGCTGTAATTTTTCGTAATTGGCATGTGTCCAAAGTTCATTCTTAGCACATCCAGTGTTTCAGTAAAATCCATTTTTACTGTTTGAAGCCCTGGAAGCAGTACAAAGGCATGCAGATTTCTTCTACTTTCAGCCTAGTCCGAGAACATTCGGATAAAGTTTTTTCCATTAGTTACAATTTATCATATTGCAGTCTGGCAAAGGTTCTGATTTCAGGTGGCCAGCTCCCCCCTTTAGTATCTGTAGTAGAAAAAAGTCTGGCAATGGAGCGACTACCCTCAAACCACCTTTGCAGCAGTATAAGGAAAAAAACTATTATTAGGGCCTGAAATTCATCCCATATTCCTCAATATTCCATCAATTTGCAGGCAACCTAACCTCAAGACATTAATCTCAAAAGCTGTCTATGTAGTTGGTTTGTGTGTCAGAGCCAAGTAGTGGCAAAAGAGTCTGAGTCAAATGGTCACCAAGGTAAGAATTCATCCCTGACTTTTCAGCTCTTGTAAGAATAACCTGTGCACTAAAATTAAATACACGGCAGGGTTTGTTTCCCTTCCCTTTTTCAACAGGCAAGAAAATCAAATGGAAAAACCTTCTATCAAGTTAAATATCCCAAAGAGTGTTCAAGAAATAAAATCTCCTCAGTTATTTCATGCTGATGTGTGATGCTACCCAAAGCTCACCTCCCAGGTAAAACAGCCTGTTTCATATTCCGAGGTTTCGAGACGTGTGGTGCAGCAGTGTTCAAGTTTGGCAGTGAAACATTAACATCACCCTGACAGATCTGGCATGTTATATGTGAATATTTTAAGGAGAATAGAACTGTATCATTGCACAATCACCATCATCTTTTCTTCTGCCTCTCTGCAGACATACACAATGTCAACCTAAGCTTTCGGCAACCTTAATAGAATTTCACTGCCCACTGCCAAATGGCCATTTGATGTTCTGCTCTGTGTACACTGATGAAGCAATCTGTCACAGCCCTTAATGCAGGCAATGATGACTATCCAATCTAAAGCTTTCACAGGCTTATAGAAATTTCTCAAGACTTTTGGAGCCTACAATAATTTGTCCAATACCACAAAAGAATTTGAATCCTGGTGTGCTCTGTATTTAATGAAATGTGAATATACTCTTTTAAATGTTTCTAGAAGAAATCTTACTCAGGCCAAAAGCACATTTTATACCATCAATCACCAGGAAGTTGCATTGGCAACTCTGAAATAGAAAATACTATTGTGATTGCAAATTACTGTAGTATGAATATAACAGCCCCTCCTGCCCTGTCCAAACTTACTGCCAAGGCAAGCACTGATGTTCATGCCCTGCACCAGATTAGTGTAATAAATATACTAGGACTAAAATTTATTTGCATGTAAGAGGCAAGGAGAGATTTGCCTATGGGAAATGCAGAGGGAATCTATCTACTTAATACAAACTGTGTAAGAGATACAATTGCCGTTGACTGACCTTCCAGAAGTCGTGAAATACACTTCCCCAGTGATTTAGAAAGATGGCTGTTATCTGCCAAACCTATCCTCTTTTTCCTTTCCTAGCAAAACCAGAGCAACCCATCCGCTATTAAAAGTTGAAAGGAGAAGGGCAAGCTGTTTCCTTGTCTTCTTGTTGAAAGGAAAAAACACAACAGACAGTCTTTTGCAGGACCATTTGCATGCTGAGCTGTCAGACCATGCACTTTCCATTAAAGAGATAGCATCCCTTTTCATAAGTCCATTTGGGATCCATTTTAGTGTTATCTAAAAATCAAATCTACATGGTAATCCTTTTAATGTACTCTTGACTTTTAAAAACAGCTTTGTGTTCCTTCAGGAAATGTTTTAAGCCATTACTCAGTAATTACTACTCACCCATGAAAACACTGATCTTTTACAATATATAATCGGTTTGCTGACTTAAAAAATAAAGCAGACTGGAATTTTGTCTTATGAAAGTAGCAAAGGATAACTAAGGTTAAGAGAGCATCCCATCTCTTCCCCCCACCCCCGCCCCTCCCAATTATATCTAAGTGGTGTGTTTTTCCTGTTGTATGAGAGAGGCTGAGGTGGTCACAGTTCCAAGTGCCTGTGTGTGGAGACTCTCAGTCTCAATCTGTGAGCACTGGTGAGCATTGCTGAACACTGTGCAAGTTAACCAATAAATAAATACTGATTTAGGAAGTGGAGTTTATATCACTGTAGATACAAATAATACCCTAACCTTTTGCAAGCCCTGAAGTTTTGAGTGATGCTACACAACCTTCCAAAAGGCTGTGGAATTTGTGGAGTTGCTTTGGTAAGCTTCAGGTGCACAAGAACAAGTCTCAGAAGAGGCGTCAAAAATGGTTCACATTTAGTGCAGCTTTACTGGATTTTATCCACAGCTGCACTCCACATAAAAATGCTCAGTCAGACTCCAGGGGCTTGAAACTACCTTGAAAGTCCTACTACCATGTCATGCAGGATTTGCCTTGCTCCTTTCCCAACTCCTTGACACACCCAGAGGTGGTTGGGAGGCAGACGAGAGTTTGAGTGAAACAGAGACCCAGAACTGTCTTGTCCTTTGCAGCACAAGCCAGAAAGAGGAGTAACATGCATTTTGCTCAGGTATAGCTGCTGTCTAAGAAGGACCAGACAAAAGCCCATGACTTATGCAGTCACTCAGCTATGCAAGGCTCCTGGATAACCTGGCCTTGCAAGCAGTTTGAGAAAGACCCAAGATGTTTAAACAAAGTGTAGCCCACCAACAACCAATCCTTCCTCTCTCTAAGTGCTGACTCCAGAGAGCACAATGCCCTTCATGATGGCTCTGGCAAAACAGTTTAATATTTCAAGACTAGATAAAGGGTGGGGTGATGTTTGTCAGAAAGAATTTCCTGTACCTTGCAAATAATGTCAACCAAAGTTGTTCTCTTAATGCCATGAAGATAGAGAAGGCAGAGAAAACAGAGTCCAAATACTTCATTACTTCTGTTTACTGTTCTTCTGTTTACTGAGGTCTGACTAAAGCCTTACTGAGCCCCAGTTTGCTTCCACAATCAGATTTTACTCTACCTCATTTTGCCACTGCAATTAGGACAGAGAAAGTCCAGCCCCTGGACATTTCCCCTTTCATTCCCAGGAAAAGGTATGCAGCCCCCATTGCAAGGCTGATCATTAAACATTTGTTATAGCTGCAGTCTGTTAGTAACTATATGCCTCAAATTTTTATTCACTTCTGATTAAGTCAGTGCTCACAAGCCACAGCTGGCCATTAATGCTACCCTTCTTTACAAGAAAATATGCTGATAAGAATGAAAAGCGGTTTCTTGGCTGTTGTATACTCATTCTATAATGAATTCCTTTGAGGTGACGTATAGAGTAAGGATTTGAGCATTATTACCCTGGACAACAGCAAAGACACAAGTAGAATTGCACGCCTTTTTTCTTTTGTTCCTCTTTTTTAAATTTTTTTTTAAATTTTAATTTTCATGTCCAAGCAAGGCTTTGAAAACCTTGCTGCAAACAATATATTCCAGAATAAAGTGAGCACTATGGGTTTGGGGCAAGTTAGCATGACATTTAGTTTGCATTAAAGCATCCTAAAAGTCATATGAAGTATATAATAACAGAGACTATCCTACTTTATTAAGCATTCAGGAGCATCACAGTATTCAGAATATGGATGAGAAGCTGGAATTGCACAAGACATTCCTCCTCTTATGACTGACCACTGAGTTGAATTCAAGCTGATCCTGAGGGAGCCATTTTCATTAACCTACTGTAGCTTTCTAATCCTATTCCTTGAATTTCAGACCACCACCACTAAAAGAATTTATGACCTGCTGCCTGCACTTTGGATGGTGCTCACACTTCACTCTTTTCCTCAATTCATCCTGCTCCTCTGGATCATTACCAGTGCTTCATGCAGCAACCCATCCCCTTAAAGTGAAGCCTGGTCTTCAATTCAGTTTTTCATGCTCCATTTAATTCTCACCAACATTTGTGAAGAAGGTGATGGTTACACTTAGCCAGAAACAATGAAAATAACCTAATAATCATATGACCCAACCCAATGTGCAGAACTGAAAGCCTCCTGAAATGTACCTCTTGAAGTCTGGCCCTGATATGTAGCTACTAATGCTTTGCCTGAAACCTCAAACTAAAAAGAAATTCTAAACCACTAACCTTCAGCTCCAAAAAATGCCACATTTCTCGGCCAAAAAACGTACTGAGCAGCTTTTCGTCTGCTCCATTTCCACGGAGTGCCTGCCGCGTGATTTGCTCAGTTTTTGCCCACCTCATTATAAGACTCCTGACTGCTGAAAAGAACTCCCTCACTGAACTAATGAAATAAGGAGTCTTAAGTGCCCTACAATCCTTTTTAGAAAAGGCTGTATCTCTAGATGAGTCTCAATTTCACAGCATCAGGGAACCGTGTGCCAACACGCTGAACCGGAACGGCAGGGCTAGCAGGAGTTGCAGACAACAATGCTAACATCAGGGTTATTTTAGATTAGAGCACTTCCAAATCAATTTTGGATTTAAACTTTTAAATGCACTCTCCAGAAGGAATCTGCACTGACTGAGTATTTCCAAGGCTAATTTTCTAAGCTTGAATGAAACTCGTTCTTATCTAAGAAAAAGATGCAACTAACCTTTGCCACAAAGGCTATGTCACAGCTAGAAAACGAGGCAGACAAGAGTCCTAGAAAGGAATAAACTGCCTAACTACACATCTGTAAAACTGCTAACAAAAACAACAACAAAAAAAGCCATACTGATTCTGTTGGGAAGCAATTTTAACTGAGGCCAGAAGTTGTCAGGGTATTTGGAATCCAGGGCATTTCTCCCATCTCCCAGAAGCAATCCCATTCCAGCAAGGGTAAGGGAATGCTCTGGCATGTCCAGGAGAGCAGGGCTGCACTCCAGAACAAGCATCATGCTGCAGTGGGATAAAGGAAGAGCTGAACAGTCATAGCCTGATGGCAGTTTTTTTCCAGACTGAATTGAAACTCCTGCCAAATTAAGACAGATCCTCAGCACTCCACAGAAAAGTGGTTGTGATGAGAGAAGAGAATTTGTAAGACAGATGGGAGAGTTAAGGTTAAAGTTCAGACCAGAAGCAATTAAGACGGGTAAGAGTGCTCTGCAACTTGACACAGGTTTGCTTTGTATTCAGAACTTTTCACTAGCATTAAGCATCTTAACTTGTGTATAGAGAGATTATAATTAAAACCTGACAAGCTTAAATTAGCCATTTAGAAAAGGTTCTCCAGAAAGCTTTTAAAGTAGACGAAACATATCTATTAAAATGGAAGAAAGGAAAAAAAAATCAGAGCCATTTTCAGTTACAATAGTTTTCCCTACCTAGATATTTCAAGAGATCAGACAAATTTGAAATCAAAGTTCTGCAACTGTCCAAAGCCACTTAACAGGGGGAGAGAGAGAGGAAGTGTGGCAATTAGAAAAACCTTTAAAACTCCCTCTATTTAATAGCCACAATCCTCTGGATGAACATAAGCACCCCAGAAACCCCATTAAAAAAAAAGTTTAAAAAAAGAAACACGAGAGAGAGCCGGGGAGGGGGAAGGGAAAGAGATCCTTATTTGCCTTTGGGATTTCAAGCACTTCAGGGAGTGTTCTATTATGGTTCCCCAGGGATGGGGGAATTATGTCAATCTGCTACAAGGTGGGCAGTTAGTGAGGGAGGCAGCCTGGGAACTGGCTTTCACCAGACCATTCCAATTAAAGCATAGGGAGAATTTTCAACTCACACTGGCTAGTTACATTAATTCCTAGTGTTTCAATGCCATACAATTTTTCTATGAGTTCAAGAAACTGAATCTAAAGCAAATTTGCTCTGTATCAAAGAAAGGAACACATCCACCAGTGCCACATGACACCAGGTAATTTATTCCCCCTTCAAAAGAAAAAAGCTACATATACATTGACATTTCAAGAAAAAGTTCACAGACTAAAAGTATCTATTTACCAGGCTGGTGAAAATAAAAGTCATTAAAGGCAAAGCTAACACAAAGTCCACCTTATTACTTCCAAATCATATATTCTTTCTTACCTGCCTCGCTTGTTGGTAAAACATATGCAGTCCTAGAGAAATATGGCTGGACATCTAGCTGTGACACAAAACCCAAGGCTTGGCCTCCCAGCACACACATCCAACCCTGCCATGCCCTCCTCAGCTGCACACGCCAAGCAAGCAATCCCAGCTGGCTCTCAGCACACTTCTAGGTAAGGAAACACTTTAAAACATTTGCTTATTGACCTAAGGAAGCTCCTACACTAACCTGTTAATCTAAGGAAAAACCCTACATTACTCCTAGCTCTGATTGTTTCTCTCAACGTTCATTTTTAAAGCTTTGGAGCAGACGTTTTACATGCATGAAGTGCATGATATAGGTATTTGGATAGGCCACAGGGTGCCCTTGTCACAACCTGTTGCATTTTGAAGACTACTAAGTTCCACAATTGCAGCATCCTGCTTTTGGGTGAGAGAGGAAGGTGGATAGGTAGTGGAGGAACTGAAGACAGCACAAATGTGATACAAAATATGGTGCAGATATGAGTACTGTAGTTCTTCACAGTAAGGAGAGAGCCAGCACCTGTCCCTGAGAAAAATAATCAAGCTGCAGCAGCAATGATCACTTTAAACCCACGTCATTTATCTGCAGCCTACATTCCCTGCCTCCACATGCAAACTGTAATCCTTTTCTCCAACCTACCTCAACTCTAGGGCACTCCATGCAGCACCTCTTTTCAGAGGAGTCTCTAAATTATATAAACGCAGGAAAAAAGAATGTTACTTTAAAGCAAACCATGATCTGCCACAGCAAAGCATGAGATGAGTAATTTGTTACTTCAAGTGTTAGGAGGTCTTTTTAATATTTTTTTCCTGGGTGCCAAAAGTATTTGAAGTGATAATGTGCATACAGAAATCTCAATTTACTTTGCTTCATCTTCATAGCCCATCGTGTACTTATTCCTAACTCACAGTGAACCAAAAATCTGATAAGGAAAACCAACACCTGCTCCAGATCTACTACTAATGGAAGTGTGTGAATGAGGATTTCAAAAGCTCAAGATCCATTTGGGTCCTTAACTGAACAGCTTAGGAATGGGGTGAAAAAAAATAGATATCTGCATCTCAGACACCCTGAACTCCAAGTAAAAATATCTATCCCAGTTTTGCTTATCTGTAGCAGCAATTTCACAGCAACTGCTGGGTGTGCAATTGCCACTCTGCTTTCAGAGAATTAAACAGCAGAAGACTTCTACAGAGAGTTCTCACTTCTTATGTGGGTTCAGCCTTATTTTCACTTCATTCCCGAACCTAGGGCAGCTGAAATCCATCTCCACTCCCAAGCAGGCCCATCAGGCACACTAGAGGAGGGCAGATCCCTCCTCCCAGCACAGGGACCATCACTATACCCTTCACTGCCCGTTCCATTGTGCCCCTGAGGACTGCTGCCTGGGGCATGGGTATTTTCCCCTGGAAGTTCCTGGCAGGAATTCCTCTTCCAGGTGAGAGCCTCTGCCCCTCTCTGAGAAGAGATTGGCTCAGTCATCTTGAAAATCCCCAGTGGTGACATCTCCCTGTTGTTTTCTCCTCTATCTCCCAATTCCCTCAGCCCCTCTCTGTCGGTATCACCAATAAGATGGTTCTGAAATGAACTTGCTAAGCACTCTCTAGTCTGTCAATAGGACTGCTGGTCAACTTTGATGGATATGTATCTTGTGCTCAAAAGCCTACAGCTGATCTCTGATGTCTGGGAAGCAAAAACTTCTCACTGTTCTATGACAACACCAATGACATGAATCAGGTACTCCAAAATATTTACTTTTATTTTAATGAGCGCCACGACAAACTATTTCTACAGCCTGTGCAACCAGAAAGCTTGATTTTTAAAAAAACTATGATTCCAGCACTGACACTGCATGCTTTTTGTCTAGAGACTCCTGTATTACAGCCATAGAACTGGAGGGTGAAACGTGTCCATCTCTAGAAAGAAGTAAAGCCAACAGGCAGCATGATTTAAACAGCCAAGAAAACCAGGGGAAACCTTTCCAATGCATGAGAGCTCTGAGACATCCTCTATCTATGCAAAACAGGCACCACTTCCATGCTTGAGACCTGCCCATCCCTCTCTCCAGGACCACCCCTCAGCAATAACAACAGTTCATTGCTGCTGTGAAGGTCAAGGGCTCTGCGGGCCCTCCAGAGATTTGAGCTACTGGTTCCACAGAGTCTGCCAGTATCAAACCTGACACTTAGATTAGCAGTTACTCCCCAGACATATCTAATTTCCCATTTCTTCAGTTTCTAGTGTCAAAATACACTTGCAGTACAATATGCAAACCTCCACTGGCAATATCTTTTCTCTCTCTTCAGTTGTGGTGTGAGGAATGCCTGTTTTTTTGGGAAATAGTTGTACTTTTATGTTAATGTATTATCATACTCATAAACCCCTGAGATCATGTTTTTGTTATACAGCATCAAAAACAGTAAAGCTGCATTCCACAGTTACCATCACATTATCAGCAGACACAGAAATATTTTGGAAGTTAGCATGTAAGACAGATGCTCTGCATTATAAACACCAAAGAATGATCAGTCTTTGATGTGCAGTTCATGGATAGCTTCATCACAGCTCCATTTGGTGGCTTTCCTTGAGCCAATCCACTGCAGCACTACATATCACCCTGGTAAGGTTTGAACAAGCAGAGGAACCTGCACACTCCTCTCCTCAGAGGCCAGTGAAGAGTTAAACCATGGCACCGCTGCTTCCCATTCTGCATGACAATATTGGAGCAAACTTACGTCCTTGCCTCTTCCACAGCCTTAATATATTAAAACTATTACTCACTTTTACTCATCATGAACACGGTTTGCCTCATTTTTATCCTAAACTGTGCAGCGGCAATTTCCGCCAGCACTTCTGCAATCCAGGTCCACCCTCACCCACCTACAAAAGGCTCCTGCCATGTCATACAAGAGTCACTGTCCCTTTGTTTTGGGATGCCAACATCTTAAAAGCCTTCCAAGTAGATGGGGCAACCGGCGTAATTTCATGCCCAGCTGCAAGGAATTTTTAACAGGGAAGGAGACAAAATGAAACTTAAAGGGCAGGCATTAAATCTCATCAGTCCACTGTGTTCAAGGCTATTAAGGAAGTTTGAAATTACAATAAAGCTCTGCTTCAAAACCTACAGACCTGGTTCTCCAAGGCTAGCTATTTAAGTAGCTTGCAGACACACGTTTGTGTCATTCAAGATGCTTTTACACTTTTACACAAAAGCTGCATGAGCAGCCTGCACACAAAAGCTGTTCTTGCACAGCACGTGGTGGCAGAGAACAACTTGTCCTCATCAGCTCCACTGGGGCAAACGGGCACCAGATTTGTTCCATTAACTACATTTCTTACATGGCTGCACTGGTTCCTTTCCCTCTCCCTCTGTCTGTCAAAGGACAAGCCATCTCTGAACTCTGGGACTTTTTTATAAAACTGCCATTGGCGATATTTGAGTTCCATTAATTCAGGGACAATTCTGCAGAAAACGTCCATGTTTGGATGCAGTGCACCTTGTAACGTGTCAAGAGAAGGAAAAGAAGGCACAGCAATGCAGAGGCTCAGGCCATGGAAATGGCAAGAGGATATCAAATGTTGCTTTAAGTGCTGAAATATTTGTGCTTTGAAAGAAAAATGCCTTCAGGAATCCCAGCAGGAATCACCTCTATATAAAGACTTCACTTATAAAGGGACATTTATTATTCTCAATTAATGGCATTCTGATAGACACGTTTACATTTCTATGTGTCAGACTCAGCAGAATACAAAATGACTGAAGGTCTTGTATTCTGTTCTGAAAACAGGCATAAAAGGATCTAAAGGTGCGGAAAAAAAAAAGAAGAAAGAAAGAAAAATCCACATTTTCTAGAAGACATATGATGTCCTTTGGCTCCTTACCGTTCTGAAGCCTGGTTATCGAAATACAGATTTAAACCTGCAAACAGCAAAGCAAAATGCCACTACAGCTCCTCATGAAACTAGGTGATGACCACACTGAGAGGCAGTAATAGATCTTGATCACATCCTCCCATGGATTATTAGAGAAACCTAATGTGGCAGAACACTGCATAGAAGATTTTTGGAAAAATGAATAGCACTCTCAAAAAAATTCCCACTTTGCCAGCAAAATGTATATAACGTTACCAGATTTCAAACATCCAAAATAAAAGGAGATAGAGAATGAACACCGTCATTTTGGGGAAAATCTAGAAATAAAAAGCTACTTCAGTGACATGCTGTAACTGAAGCACCAACAAATTCTTCCCACATACACACACCCCCACAGGCTGCTGGTGGCACAGCACACACATGGCCAGGACTGACACACAAACATTTGTCACTTGTGAGCTTCCCTAGGGCTGAGGAGAAAAAGACAACATTAACTCATCCACCAGAAGGTAAGGATCATATTTTTTAAAAAGCAAAAACAGTACAAATAAAAGTGCAAGTGCTTGAGGCCCAAAGGCATTGCACTGCCCAACTCCCTGAAGCAGCAGGTCGTCTTTGTGACGTGTGAGCACACGTACATCAACCATCAAATCCTTTTCCAGTCACCGCCAAATGATGCAGAATGTATGCACCTTTTCCAGTCACCTCCAAATGTATGCAGAAGAACAATTTTACTCATATTCACTCTGCTGGAAAGAGTTACAAACTGTTTGCTTTACCAAAAACTGGAACACTGGTTGGTTTTAAATTAAACCTTCCCATGAAGTTACAGAGGACTTCCAATAAAACTGCCAAACCACCAATTTAGCTACATAAATCTACATGTTGTGGGTATTTCCACCCAACAGCCTGATGCTAGACCTGTAAATAAATAATACAGTGCTCAAGTAATAGCAGCTAAATTTTAAAAGCACCCACAAAACCTACTAGCATTAACTGGAGCCTTCAATGCCCAGATTTGTTTTCTTGGGCAGGGTGGGAAATGCAATTTTCTATCAAGGGGGAAGAACAAGTGTTGAAAACTAATTCAGCAATGCCTCCAAGTATGAAAGCTGTCCCTCAGCCAGGGGACCGAGGATTTGTGGGCTCTGCCACCACTGCCAGACTCACAGGACAAGCCCACCCCAAAAACCCTTGGGAAGAGCTGGGATGCCAGCTGCTCCCAGTTTGGACTAAGCACTAGAAAGCAGAAAAATCTCAGATTACAACTGCAGCTCTGACACTGATCTTACATGTGAAAATCTCTGCATTGATGCCTTTACTGGTGACAAGGAACCAGCAATGCCAGTTATTTCCAAAAGATATCAAGTGGTCTCCAGCACTGTGGAAAAAAAGCACCAAGTTGCTTTATAAGTGTAAATGTGCTGCCAGCTGCAAAAGAATTAACATAATAGGCTACTCTTACCTTATCTTAAGATCCTTTATCAAAGGCCAGGTAGATTAGAGAGATTAAACTTTCTGGAGTGTTTTAAAACTTCCATAAAGTCCCCCAACAAATTTACAACTTTTTTTTCTGCAAAAAAATCTTTGTAAACTGTGAGGTGCTCTGGCAGATATAGTGTAGATGTACCTTACTACCAAAAAGGCAGTTTTCCCTCCTTCTAAATGATGGAAAGTCAATTTGCATCATAATTAAACCAAGACCCTGTAACGTTACTTTTAGTTAAAACAGTACACTACTATAATAAAAGTGTACCTGGGGAATATTTAGAGAAGGCACTAATGATTTCTTCCCCAGTGGTTAATAAATTCACTTCCAGATCAATTTGTTCATGATAGAAACTTGAGAGCATAAACAGTTACACAAGCACATTAGAGTGTGTCTTTCTCAGTATAAATGATTTATTACTATGATTAGCAGCACATAAACAATTTAAAATACAACTCTAATTAGCTTTTTGGAAGAAAAGGAGAAAAACCTTCCTGACTCCTTCTACACATTATGTTTTACTTTTCTAAGTGTGTACTTTTTAATTAAATCCAAATGTCACAATAAATTTAAAGTGTTTTATTACCATCCTGGCTAACTAAGCCATTCATGCAAACACCCATTATATTAAACCAGATGAAGGACTGAAAGTGGTTGAGAAGAGAGGAGAAAGAAAGGGGGCGAAGGCAATTACTTCTATATTTGACAAGAGATTTGTACAAATGTTTAAAGACAAGAATATCTTTGGCAAGGTTTCTCTGTTTTATCCAGGGAGGCTGGCCAGCTAATTGCTCTTTAATACCTGCTTCCAAGTTTGAAAGCATCACACCAGGTTCAACTTTCCCCATCTGAAGCATAAGGAGGGGACAGGAGAAAGGCAGGAGAACCAGTGTGCATGAAAACTTGTACAATTCACCACAAACAGCCCAAGCAAACCGTGCCTCCACCTGGAGATTCACCCACGTGCCTTCACCTGTAGATACACACACCCGCTTCTATGCCTGGGCAGAGGAGAGGATAAAGACATGTCCTTCTTAAAAGCTTTGAGATCTCTCCCACGAGGTGGCTGACAACCAGCCCTTGCTGTTCATGATGACCATCACTCATCTGTGGGATGAAGGGCCACCTCCCTTTGGCAGTGTCCAGAGGGGAAGTGGATGTGGCTGGTCATCCCAGACAGCTGTCCCACAGTCCAGGCTGGTGCCTGCAGCACTGTGAGGGACAGCAGCAGCAGAGGGAATTTTCCTCTTAGCTATGGGGAAAAGGGGAGGGAAAGGCTTCAAGTTATAAGAGCTGGGGTGCTGTGAGGGATGGAAGGAGGGAGGAAAAGGGAAACCCAGCCCTAGAATCCCCTCAGCCCATGAGCCTCAGGGCCACTCCACAGCACTCTGTTTTACTGCTTCCTCAGCAGCCTGGTCTAAACAGGACAGATTTAGCACAGTTCAACAAAAGCTACCCATTAAAGAAAGCAGCTGCGATTATTAAAATAGGTTAGAGAAAATGGGCATGGTGCAGATAAAGCTTTTGACCTCAGCGTTAAGCTCTCTCAAGAACATTTTAGCATAATTTATCTAAATTAAAAACCAAACACCAAATTCCAAAAGATCGTTTAAAAAATGTGATTAAAAAAGCAGGTCAAGAGTTGGAAATTAGTAATTACTACTACAATTAACCAGAATCAGACAGACACACATGAATTGCGCACATTACTGCGGTTCACGTCAGAAAGGCAAATGTGAGCAGAGCACAGAAGAAAAAGCCACGAGTTGCAGAACCACTTGTATAATTAACCTCTGCCACAGCAGAGAACCTGCTCTTGTAAGTTTGCATCGTTTGTTTCTAGAGGGAAGTGCTGCCAGCTCCTACACCCAGCTATCACCCCATGCTCTTCACCAGCAACCCAATTCCTTGGAAACCAATATTTTGATTTTCTTCCAGTCCAAGATCTTAGTGCATCTTCACCCTATTAGCAGCGCGTTTGCCCTTCACCTCCTATTTTAACAGTTCTGAAAAAGATGAGAAAGGCCAACATCTGAACGTCCCAGTATTGAGAAGAGGTAATTTGCCAAAAATGCCACCTGCTAGAGTCCATATTGTTTGAGAGCAAAAGCCTATTGAGAGCTGCAAAGAACAAAACATAAAGGTTTTCTAAAACAGACTACTTAGCACTGGATGGAGACAGAAATACTCTGTATGCAACTAACATCCTTCAGATGATTTTCCTTAGGTTTTGGGGGGATAAAAGATAATTTAACAATTAGCACTTTGTTCCCACTCAGAAGGGCTCTTTGTGAGCTTCCTTGGAACAACTCTGAAAGAGCTCAGTGGGAAAGAACAGACTGACTACTGTTTTGAACTATAACCAAAATGAACTATTCTCTAGGTCCTCCCTTGAAGCTATCATCTACTTTAGGTTAGATGAGGGAAATCTAGGTTCAAATTTTATTCAGGCTCCAGTTTAATTTTGAGAGCTCAGAAGGCTCCACAAATCATTTTAAGTTAAAGTAATGAAAATAGGTGAACTTGAGAAGGTGGACAGGCATGAATAATCTCTTCCAAAACAGGGAAGAATCCATCTGCTCCCTTTTAAAGTGCATAAAAGTCTTTGTAGCAGTAATGAAAATTCAGGGATGTAAGTCATGGACATCATAGCAGTCTATTAGAGAGAGGACTGGGGCTGTATTACAGAATACTGTGAGCTGTGGTGATTATATAAAAGGGATGCAGCAAAGGCAGCATAGCAGAGGGCAAGTCAAATGATTCAAGGACTCAAGAATCTCAGCTTTTCAAAAATGGAGGGAGAAATGAAGATTTCTATCTTTTGAAGAGGCAGGATGAGTACAGAGCCACTTGGATGTCTGAGAAAAGCTGTGAAGATAAAGGTATAAAGCAGAAAGAGTTCCTCAGACACAGAAGGCAAATGGCTGCACCTCCAGGTTAGCACTCGAGCCAGCACAGGGACAAACGGGCTCAGCCACAACTCTTGGGAAGGTCTCTGCTCTTCCTCTCTTCGTTCCACACACCACATCATCCCCTTCAGCCACACACTGTCAGGCTGGAGCAAGACAGCCTCCAGCCAAGCAGCTAAGCTGAGGTAGAGCTGGTGAGAGTATGGGACATCCTGCCCTGGCTGGGGGCTGCCCGTGGAGTGTCTTCAGCTGACTCCAGCTTGAAACAGGGGCTGGCTTCTTCCCAGCCCTGTGCCAGCAGCACCACCAGTTCCCCCTGCACAGCTTCCCACAGGACAGCCACAAGGCTGGAGGGACTGAGTGCTTGCAAGAACTCTGCTACCCCACAGAAGAACTGGATGTGAAACCACCCTTTTGAGCCCTCTGCATGAGACTGTGTCACAAGGAGGAGAAATGCTACACTCTCCACCTCCCAGTTCTCTCGCTGGATCTGGTTCCTGTGAGGCACCCTGTGCAAAACCAGCAAAACCCCATGAGACTCGTGAGAAGACTTAATACGAGTTGAACAGTCATCATGTCAAATAAAGAACGAATGTTGACAAACCCTTAAGTAGTTAGAAATCTTCTTCTGTTTATATTCTAAAAATGAAAGGTTCCACATCCCCCCTACATCATTTCTTCCAACTTGGAGCCAGTAAAACCAGAAATCCACAAAACCCCCAGCATGCCTGGTTTAAACTCATGCATCCCTTCTCCTTGGTGACTACACTTACCTCCTTCAAGACACAGAGATCCAGTTTACTTCCACATTTCCAAAGATACTGGAAACATGCTTTGTTGCATATCTCTTTGCTAATATTTTTAAATCATTGTCATGTACCTTATTTGGTTTGTGCAATGTTCCCAAATTGGTTTTCCCTATTTTAGAGGAAAAGCACTTTACCATAATACATAGTACCTAGCAGAGTAAATCAAGCAAGGGGGGAGTTGAGGATGACATATTGCATATGTGATACAAAAAGCACGGCCAGATTAGCATTTGAAGCACAAAATCTTACTCCCAAAGTAAACTGGAAACAGACTGACAGCCAGCACCCATGCTGATCTGCTCTTGGGTCTGGTACTGCAGCAAGAAACACATGAACTTACGTGGGTGTTTTTGCAATTCAACACATAGCATTCACACCTGAGATGTGGAGCCCAGAATTTCATTCCACCACTGATTACCAAAATGCTGCTGCTATTTTGTGAAAGTTACTGCACTCTCATTGCGCTTCTCAATCTTTTTCTTGATGCTTAATTTAAACATTCTAACTGAGGCTATTTCTTACTCTTCTCTAAGCGTACACTGACCTACACAGCAAACTACCAAAAAAATAAAAACACAAGCAGGATCAAGTTCTGTCAGGTTTTTCTTCCTACATGATGTCTTAGTGATTTCTTCCAGGACACAGAAAACATTTTCAGCATTTATTTCATGAAAATCCTGCTATTCAGCATCCACAGGCTGTGCAAAACATCTCCTTCACTGGGTGGGCATCTCCCCTGAACTCAAGGGTAAACACTTAAGTGGAAGGAGTGCTCTGAGAGCTGGCGGAGAAATACTGAGTAAACACAGCTCTGTTATCAACACTACTCCTTTAATGATGAAATCATTCAGATGTTAAAGTTGCCTCAAGCGCTTGATCATGATATGCAGTGTGAGGAAAGTTCAAAATCAACTCCTCCTCTTGCATTCTCATACAACTTCAAACAGTAATAGGCACTTACCTGGCTTGCTTTACAGATCTTGCTTTGATAAGCAAAATTTTAACTAGGTTAATACCATTTGAAGAGTATTCATTTAATGGAAACAGAATGAGACTTGTCACACTGTTCACAGCTGGTACTGTAACAACTCTCATGACCTTCCCTTGTAGCAGGGACCAGCGTAATCATCTTCACAACTGACTTGTTCTGTAGATCTGATAGAAACTTGAGCCATGACCAAGAAATGGTTCTTTCCTTGATTAAGCATCATGAAGGAGCATTCTTTGGAGAGTCAGTGCTGCACGCTCACAAGCTGAATGAGAACAGCACACACTAAGAAATCGTAGGTACAGTTCAGCATTTGGCAAGGGATTTGTCAAGCCCAAATTTTTATCTACCTGCTTGGGGTGGGAGTAGGGTGGGAAACAAGTCAAACAAGTAATCATTTGAGACTAAAACACTTGGAACATGTGCAGTGACAAGGAAGGAGCCACCCAATCTGAGCAGAAAAAAGACAGGATGAAAGGAGGCAGAAGCAAACCCTGAGTATCCATCAGGTGCAGCATGGGGGCGACTGCAGCATATCCACAGCTCCTTAGTGCAGTGTAATTTGGTAAAAAGTTTACAGTAGCAAAAGATGGTGAAAATATTTTGTCTCAGGAGGCACTCAGAGCTTTGTTTACTGTAGAGAAAACAGATTCAGTTGTGTACAGTGAAACATGCCACAAGTAAACTACAGTTGTGACCACAAGGCAGCAGCCCCTGCAGCCTGAGAGTGCATGTGAAGTGAGGACATGACTGTCAATCTCTGGTGTCATTTTTCAAGTCTTTCAGATGGAAACTGTCTGACTTCATAACTGCTCACCTTCAGGAGACATCATTCTCTTTTCCTCCACCTTGGCTGGCACAGCTGTTGCCATCAGCTCACTGAGGATCCTGCCAACACATATTTTTCTTCTGAGAGTGACCACTGGCAAATTGCAGCTCTGGATGCAAGCATGGCCAAGTGCCCATGGGGAACACAGAAATTGCACTGGGCACAATTAAAGCTGAGCAGTACATTACTGAAGCATGGCCTCTCTGCTTGCTCTAGCTCAGAGCCTGTCAGCATTTCTAGCATATCTTCTTCCTGGATTTGTTATAACAATTGTAAGACAAAAAAGCAAAAAAACCACCAAAAAAAATCACCAAGGTTTTAGTTTAGCCTACGATATTAGCTTAAAGCCACATTGCACTCACCCCAAGACAACCCAGAAGAATCCCTAATAAATTGCTCAGGGAAATGTGATCACTTTAACACAGATGCACCAAACCCTTGGGGTTGTTCAGTTTGGAACAGCACTGATGTCTCTATCAAACCCTAGAAGGGCCTCAGTGCTGGGACTGTGACCAGGAAGGTCTTCAGCATACCAGACATCACAGGAGGAAGGAAATCAGGAATCCCCACCTTCTGCAAGAGGCTGGCTGACTCACACTAGCTGGCCCCTGTGTCCTGGCTGAAGTTTTGATACTGTGTGGCACCATTCCTGGGAACTCCATCATTTCAAGGAGCCACTGGCTTGGTGAGGAGCTGACAGGCGGTAAGGAGCACACCTCAGCCCAGCCCATTTTCTTTTCATAAGAAAGCTCAGCAGAACTTCCACATGACAGGCTCAGCTGCAGCAGGAGCAGCAGCAGTGCCTGCTTTGGTCCAGACCCTGATAGAGCAGGAATACACCAGTCTGCAGCCTGGCATTGCTTCCCACTGAGCCCATCTCTGTGTTAGGCAGCTTCATTCAGCAGGACCTTTTTAAAAGCTACTCCAAGGCTAGGAACTGCAAGTGTGACACCACAAACCCCACAGCCTTGTATGAGTCAGCACCATTAATGTCATTCCCACATTAATTCATGATGCCTTTGAACACTGATGCTCACATGAAACCAGGTTAAAAATCTTCAATTCCTAAAAAAGGAGCAGCGATAGTGCTGCACCAAGCTAATTTTATTTGGTCTGGGGTTTATTTTCCCATTCAAAAGAGCACTCTGCTGCCATTTCCACTACAAACAATCCCATCTCATTATGGTCAAGCCCACGGGGTAGACTGTGCACAGGGGAAGAGAAGGAAAGATTTTGTGATACTTAGGAGCTGCACTTGCTGAAGAACAGCTGCAGCAGTCAGTATCCCAAGCATGCTACCACAAGAATTATGTTTCTCTCCCATCCTCCCCAAAGTATTTAATTCAGGGCAGAATGGGTAGAACGTGTTCACCTTTGAGCTCCCTTGCCACAAGCAAGCATATTCATTCAGCTTCCCTATTTAACTAAATGGAGTTCACACATGCTGCAGGATAAAGTTACCCCTTGCCATCTGAAAGCAGTCCAATCAATGCTGTACACAGAGAGTAGCATTTGAATCAGCCTTAAGTTAATTCTTAGTCGTCGAAACTGTGACAGCATGCTGACCCTTTCAAGTCAACTGGGAACAGGCAATCTTTGCAGAAGATCCTCAGGCCTTCAATCAGATTCTCAGTGGGTTTTAAAGAGATACTACAGCATCAGTTTGTAAACATCTCTCTAGTGAAAATAAAGATTACTTCTGACCTAGCCAATTACTCAGTCCCAGAAGATATATCCTAGAGTTATAATTGAATGAACCATAGGGAAAGAAAATACATTTTAGGTAGGGGGTAGCAAACCCAAATCCCAACTTAGGATGCAGGCAGCACTGTATCCCACAAAAAGAGCAGATACAGAAT
Source organism: Chloebia gouldiae (assembly GCA_003676055.1). Classification (NCBI taxonomy): domain Eukaryota; kingdom Metazoa; phylum Chordata; class Aves; order Passeriformes; family Passeridae; genus Chloebia; species Chloebia gouldiae. The sequence goes on from QUSF01000004.1 coordinate 45,149,845, forward strand.
GCAATGATTATAAAAAAAAAGTCCATTAAATCATCTGGTCCTTTTTCCCACCATAGCAAAATTACTCTCTTGAGCAGAGAGCCCTGCTAAGAAGATTGCAAATTATCAGCTCTTCCTGAAAAGCAACTGTGATGGGGAAAGACAAGATCATTATTCTGAGAAGACCCAAAATATGAGGTATTTGTTTATCACAAAACAGAGGATCTGGAGTGAGATGCCAGCTCCTGGTAGCATGGATTTGCTGCAATATGAGTAAGGAACAAGAAAGAAAATGCTGCAGAAAAAAAAAAAAACAGACTTCCTGTGCTCAGCACCAAGACTGTCAGAGACATTAAACAGTCTCTTCTTGCATTACTTTAAAACTGTGCTTTAGCATGAGGAGACACTGCACTCCGTTGTGGAAAGATATAATTACCGATTAAAAAAAATTTAAAAAAAAAGATATTTATTCTGGAGCCATTACAGACTAATGTGTAACAGACATCATCTGATGGGCTGTAAAGGCTCCGAGGGCCATTACAGCCTCATAGGTCAGGACCCATTTGAAGGGTTTAAAGTTTGTGGATCACTGCTCTCAAGCTGAACAGCACAGGCAACACCTGCACACAGAAAAGCTAGAGGAGACTTCTGGGAGCAGCAGCTGCTTATACGTTTTCACACTCAGATCAAACCAAATCACATCACTGAAAAGAAGTTCAGAACCTGCAGACATGGCTTTTGCCATTCTCATCAAGGAGTTCACCCGTAAGATTGTAGCTTGTGCCTTTTTACTTGCTTATTTATTTATTTTTAAAGGGAGCATTGAGTAAGAAAATGACACTATAACCTCTATGCTTCCCCATCAGGGCCCCCCCTCTATTTCACTTTCACAGAAAACTAAAATTCCCAGCCAAGTGACAGGTTTATAAAATTTTAATAGGGAAGAAAAAGGCAACCTCAGGCAGGATCTTACGTGCAGACTTCCGCCATAAATGAATGTTCATGAAAATACAGGGGTTTTATGGAAACATTGACAGAGCTTCACAGGCTGCGACATAAATGCCTCAGCATGGACTGATGAGAAGGACTAGTGAGTCCCAGCTCCTGCAGCCAGAGGCTATTGCACCATCCCTTTCTCTAACCCAAGAAAGTCAGCTTCATGCCTCCACTACCCTCTGAGGAAAGCAGATCTAAGCAACCAGAAGCCCAGCAGCTTTTAAATTGCTAGCATAGAAACAATCTTGGTAATTTCCAACTACTTGTTCTAATGTTTTGGGGTAAAAAAAAATCCACTTTTCCTTCATCCCTAGTGTTTCCCCTCCCAGAGTGCTTATCCAGACCAGTCACCTTTCATTTTGCAAAAGCAGATGAGTTGAAGCACAGATTTCTCTTCATGACCATCCTCTCTGCTCCTACTTCCACGTGGATTTACTGTCCCTTAGCTTGAGGGACCTGCAAGTTACTCATAGCAGACAAGATATACCAGCATCTCTCTTCAGCATTATGAACAGGAATCATTATTAGCAATTTCTTGTTCAATTCATTCCAGGACTGCATTTACCTTTTACCAGCTACTTCACACCTCAGTCCTTTTGAGGTCAACAACCATCTGTCCAAGCCACCCTCTTCCTCCTCTTCTGCCCTCTCCAGCTGGTGGTAATTCTTGCTTGTAGATGTCCCAGTGATCTCCAAAGAGATCAGATGGGGCTCCTGGTCTCCTTTTCTTACTGTTGTAAGCTTCATACAGGAACGAAACCAAGGGGCAACAGCACATGGCTTCAGTCCCGCTCCCACCAACTACTTGTACCACAAAACCTACCAGTGGTGGTTTTACAGCATCAGGAAATCTGTCCTTTTGTGCTCACAAAGTAGGTATCCCACCCTTTGTACTAGAAGTTCATCTGAATGACTCCTCTTGGAAAGCAGAATTCATGGCTTTGGTTTGAGGATCTAAAACACCGCTTGAGAAGACAGTGATGCTTGAAGTTCATTTCCCCTCTCCTCCCCAGTTCAGAATAGAACCATTATTTCTCGTTCACAAAAAAAGAAAGAGATACCACAAGGAACAGCCACATCCTGTTTAGGCTGTCATTTCTTAAAGCAGCAGCAATCTAAGAGCAGTGCTCCATAGCTAAGGTAGCACAGAACCAGAATGGTTGGGAAAATCATATATAACAATCTTGTAGAGAGCTAAAGGAGTTTGTTACTTTTTACCAGTCATTGAGTGTGTACAAGCGCTTCTGGAAGTCAAAATTCTGCCTCTAGAAAACTTGAAGCTTCTTAACTGCAAGAGAAATATGGGTAGCCAGGAATGGTACCTGTGCCATAAATAAAACCAGTGGTTCTTTCAAGAGTGACAAAGACCTAAAGTGGCCAAGACCCAGCTCCACCCAAAAGCTCCTCCTGATCTCTTCAGAATTTAATTGGCATTCTTTTTAGGACACACACAAGGCAGATTAAAGAAAAACCCAAACAGTGTGCAAGGTGGAAGCACCATTATATGGTATTAAAATGTCAGAGGTTTGAGCTCTGTGTTGGTTTAGTCATGAGTTACCAACAACTACTGATGGCAGATATAAAGCTTCCCTTAAATTATTAAGCATAAAACAGCAGACTGTAATATTTTGCTAAACCAAAGTACAGACACAGAGAAAGATGTCATTTCAATATTTGAAACCAGCAAGTTTAATTTAAAATAAGAGCAAACCAATAAGCTCAGAAAATAGCAATGTGTGAGAGGAAAATTACACTGCTAGAGAAAAAAGTGGAAGGACTTAAGAAATTTATAAAAGTAATCTCCAAGTGGAAATTAGAAATCAACCCCTAGAAACAGAATAACACAAAAGAAATATTACTGTCCACTTTCTAAATCAATATAACACTGCTACACGACAGAATTACCATGGTAACTCAAGTAAAAAGAATAAAGCAATTCTTATTATTTCAAAATAAAATCACAGCCTGAAGCCCAGCTTTTATTACAACTGCTGATAGATCGCTGGCTTGTATTTATCTGAAATATTGCTTTTCAATCAGCTATTTTATGAATGTACAAATTTCACTGAGCAGCCCACTTAGACCAAATGCTCCAAACCTGCCCCCCAAAAACAAACTAGTCAAGGAATCGATTATATATATGCATACTTTTTTTTTTTTAAGGGAGCATTTCTATATACATATTATTTTTCCACTCTATCCAAGTTAAAGAGAGATAAGGAAATGAGCGAAGAGTAAGTTAAAACCTTGTTTAGTCTGACCTCTTTAAATTCCAACTTAGATTCCCTGGAAAACAACAACAAGAAGAAAAAAGGCACAGAAGAACCGTAATAAGAAAGAACAAAGAGGAATAACAGCATACCCTAAATACTGCAGCCCTGCACAAGGACAGGGAATGCTCGTACATCAGGGGGTGTGCACAAACACACACATGAGAGGAGGCACATCTGTTCCCTCCTGATCAAAGGCAAAGAGAAAACACTGTCTAAATACGAAGTTGCTCAAGGACGTTTTGACTTTCCTTGCTGGGTACTTCAGACTTTTCAAACATTGTTTGTACAGCTTGGAAAGTGCATCAAGCTCAGGATACTTGTCTGCGTTTCAAGCGTGCTGAAGGCACAGCTCAGCCAAGTTCCCCCCACGCCCCCGCTGCTGGTGCCACCTTTTAAACACATTAGTGCAAGGGGAAAACCAGCAGGTCACCTTCTGCTCTCCTCCCCCAGATGTTCAAAAGAGCATCGATGGGCACCTAAAAGCAACAGTGGGACTTAAAAAAAACAAGATCCTCCTCTGGCCCTGGCCACAGCGAACAGCCCAGCCCCGTACCCTGCCATGGGGTACAGCTCCGGGGGCTTTCCAGCGAGCACATGGACAGCCAACACAACAGCTGGCTGAGAAGTTAAGGCACCATCCACCAAAAAAAAGTCACCGAGGAAATGCCTGTAGCCTGTCAAGACGTTTTACAGCACAGCCATACCCCGTTTTTTCTGTTGCCCCACAGAATGGAATAGGGGGACCAGACCCATGCTCACAGTCACGGCAGGAGTAGGAGGGGAACATGACCAGTGCTCATCATTATGGCAGGAAGACAGCGAAGGCTTCTCTTCAACAATTTGCAATTGCTTGGACTGGACCTCAGAGATTAAAAAAAAACCCCAAAATTAAAATTACCAATTGAGAGGGGATCAATAAAACTGCCCCCAAAAGAGTTAAGGAGAGCAATTGCTTCAATAGCACTCTGTCCTTCCCAGGAGATCCAGAAGTTATCTCTCCCTTCTTCTGCAGAGGTCTGACCTCCTAACCTAGCATGGGGCAGCATGCAAGGTGGGACCTGGACCCAGCAGAGAGAAAGCAGAGAAGAACAAACCAGGGACAAATAAAACACGAAAGTCCACCCATGCCTCAGTGGGGTCAGGCACACCCCCCAGATATCTAGGCTTGAGTTCTAGGAGATGATCACTTGGGGTGCACAAATTCCTCAGTACTGCAAAATTCTTTGAGGATTAAAAGCAGCAGTGATATGCCAAGTATCATAGCTGGAAGTAAAGAAAAATGCTGCAACAAGAGCAATAAGCCACCTACCAGCTGTCTTTTATATTAAAATATTTCAGTGTTCTTAGAGCTGCTTAATTTCCTATCTCGCTCCAAGTCCAGAGGAACTTTGTGGGTTGCTAGCCTTGCCATGCAACAGCGACATTGCTCATTATTTTTCAAATAGATTTAGAAGCTGTGATCACACAGCTCAATCTGAAAGTATGCACTGTTTTTTAGTATAATGTGGTCCTTTGCCGTCTCCTGCAAATGGGTTTAAAAGCAGTGGTGGAAACAATGTGTGCTTAATCTGAATGTGGACTGCTGAAAGGTTGCATGCTCAAATATCCTGTTTTATGTGATATCTGGTTGTATTTTAAAACACTTTTTAGAGACTCGGAGCCAGCTGAGGTCACAAACAATCACATACAGATTAGAAAAGGGAAAGAAGCTAGGGGGAGCAATGGGGAGCCCGCTCTGGCACACTGAAATAGGACACTAAATATCACTTAGTATTTCTTTAAAAGAAAAACTAGCTGAAATAATGAACTTCAGAGAAACAATAAATGCAGAGGTGGTTAAAGAGTTTTTATTCAAATATAGTCTTGCCCCAGGAGATGGAAGTAGAGGTTTGAAATACAGAGATAGGATTTTACATGTGCTAAAAGCATCAGTGTGACACTTTTTGGAAAAAAAAAGGGGGGGGGGAAATACCTTCGTTGTTATACATGACAAAATAGCAACTAAATGTTTGGTTTGATCCCAGCACATAAAGGGTGAAGCTTTTAGGCAAGGAGCGGCAGGTGATCTCAGCTCTTCTGCAAGTCCTAATGCTCCTAAAAGCCACTCTTCCAGTTTCTGTAATTGGGCATCAGTAGTTAATGTAGTATTGACTGCATTACATGCTCCTGTGCATCCTCTCACTAATGCCAATTGCATCACCTTGTACATTTACCATATTGCTTAGCCAATAGCTGTTAAAAGCAATCCAAATCATGAATCATATAGGAAACTTTTAGCAAGACACGACATCCAAAGGAGACAATTTACAGTTGAGTTAATCTGGGTACATTAGCAAGACATGGATTCAGGAAGACAGACCAATTTATGTTACTTTGGTTTTACCCTTTATTGCTTTGTATAGGCAAATGAATGGAAGGGCATGGAGTAAAAACAGATATAAAGGAGTCCTTTTTAAAACAGATCTCCATTCTGTGCAGACAGGTCAAAGGGTTTGAGACTGATGCTTATTTAGGCTTTCATAACCGTAACAGGGTACATACAGAAATCATTTTCCACAAAGGAGTATAAGGATAAATATATAATGGATCCTGAAAAATGTTCAGTACCCACCCTCACTGCAAGTACATTAACGCAGAAACCTGGCTGCTCAACATCATCTAAGGCATGGCCTGTCCAGGAGTCACCTGCCACCAGGAATGCCAGAGAAAGGCTGCACACAAAGTCCCAGGCAGGTCTGCTCATGAGCTCAAGGCATGAGGTGCTCTGGAAAAGACACCAAGGCTCACCAGCTCAAGCCAGTCCTCTGCCCAAACATACCTATCACATCACTTGTGAACACACCAAGTCCAATCTTCTCCTCCCTACCTGCTTTGAAGAGATGGCATCTTTATGAAAGGTATACCCATTTGTCTGAATGGAAGGAAAGGATACTGTTGTGGTGCGTGCCATCCGCTTTTCTCCCCCGAGCGGCGGGAGATTTAGCGGCAGAAGAGGAAGAGAAGTTCAGCCGTTCCCCCTTTTGCTGCTCTGCAGTTTCGGTTCAGACGCGGGGACAGACAGAGGCGACACAGGACTTGGGGGGAACAGCGTGGTTTTATTCCAGCATGGCCCCCAAGACCCCTCAGGACCGGCGAACACAGATTTTATACCCGAATCTCAGAGGAGGCAGGGAACGGGTGCCAGGGGGGGAACCCGGAAGGGAGAGGGGCAGGGAAAAGCCCAGCTGAGTGCAGGAGAAAGGACGGGGAGGAAGGGTAATGAGCAGGCATAAAACAAAAGAGAAAAACCCTGCCTCAGGAGTATACAAGTGATAAAGAGATGCGGCTTAACCCACTTCAGCTGCAAGGTAGCGCCAACTAGGAAAGAAATTAGGAGCAAGTTCTCTCTGGAAAAGTACATTTTATAGAACAATTTCACACTGGATGCTTGACCAAAAGATGCATAGCAAATCGACACAGTCCCTTTCTGCTGTTCTGATCAAACTCTGTAGCATCAGTAAAATAGAGATGGGAAACTAAAAAAAAAGAAAAAAAAAGTAGCTAGGAAGTATGCTATTGCCTCGGCTTTTGTGGGTAGGGAGTAATTTGTAGTATTTGTGGAGGGGGAAATAAGTGTTAAAGGAAATCTAGGAGAAATAACGGCTCATCAGCCAAAAACTTTACAAAAGAAAAACTGAACTGCATCCTTAAATACTGGATTCCAAAATAATGGAAACTCTGGTGCTCTAAGCCTAGTTTAAAAAAAGATCATGATTCCCCTTTGAAAAGCTTCCAGAAGTCCCTTCGAAAGAGCTGCACATGCAGGAAAAATGCCAAAACAAAACATTTTCACTAGCTGATCAATTTAAACAGCTGTGGTAAAGCTGCAGCCACTGGCACCATCATTAACAATTTAAAGCATGGCTGCTTTTGTCTTCCTTCCCAGTTACATTCTCATTATGCCTTTTTATTTATTAGAAACACAGTCCTCCGGAATACATTTCTATATCTCAGATCCATAATAAAACAAGTAGGAACATCCCTGGCTTCTACTCAAATGGATGCTGGCGAGAGGGTTAATTATTTAATTCTGGTCCAAGTTCTCTGCAGTTCAGTCATGAATATGTAACAACCATCCACTTTTTCTTTAAGAGAAACTAGAACTGTTGATAACAATTGTTTAAAAAGAAGACAAATAATACTTCCACTGCCCAAATCACCCTTTCAGATTTTGATTAGCACACAAAGAACTCTGAACATTGGTGTAAAGAATTCAAAAATGTTCAATGAAACTTAAAAACCTTCTAAATTTGGACATGAGCACCCATTATCTGCTTCAATACAGAATGTAAGTAGAAAGTAGTTTGCAAGAACATTCACTAGAGGGTTGAGCATCTGTTTGCACAGATAGCACCCCACATCGTGCTTGCAAACTTGGGCTTGGGAGTCATCTCATTGTAGGACAGAGAAAACACACACACACAAAAAACTAAAAAAACAGTAGCTGTGATGAATTCTTCTCAGATACGTTTAATTATGTTAATCTAATAGTGAACAACTTTCATTTCGAAACGCCCTTCCCTCCACCCCCAAGTCTTCAGTGAATAGGAGTTACATTCACTGAATAAATCATTCCCTGGCAACAGTTACGCACATTACTGAAGCTGGGGGCAGTGATTTCTATATGGTTTAAAACTATGTCTAGGTATTCTAAATTATGACAATTTTGTCCAATTTTTAAAAGATACAGACCCATTGGAGTTTTATAGTTCAGCATTTAGCAGACTCTGCAGTGCCTTCTTTATTCTTGTACTGCAATACTAAAAGCTTGATACCATTATTCTGATTTTGAATTGATTTCAAGTACAATACCTTATTTGCCATAAACTTTCATATTCTTTACCTAAGTAGGACTCCTCACAGATGCAATCAGTCATAATGCTAAAAGAACAGTTTGCCTTTAGCAGAAATGTTCATGCAGCAAAGCAAAACTTTGAGCAGCAAAGCACATTTCCAAAGAGAATAAAACCATCTCTAAACACAATGCCTGCAAACCTTAAGAAAGCTTCCAAATGAAATCAATTAATCCTCCAACCATGATAAATTTCTTAACCATTTAAGAAACATATTTCAGACTCTGCTGTGACCCTTTATCACCAGACCTAATGGATTACTTTATTAATAATACACTGCTCTTAAAAGGAATTTTTCTGAAGATTCTACCATAAGAAGGCATTTTTGGAATGGCTATGACAAACAGGCTAACATATTCACATTGTATTTATGAAAGACAATAAAATTTAACACTAACTCCAAAGAAGACAAATTATGTTCTGCTGCCAGGGTATCAAGTAGACTTTCTACTGCACTAAACCAAAATTAGAGCAAACTGATTTCCAAGAACAAGCTACTTCCTTTGCCCTATTATCGAAGCTGAAAAATGTCCTTACACTGTTTCAACGCTTGTTATGTCAACCAGGCAATTATCACATGTCAACAGCATCTGGGGATGACGTATGATGACATCCTATCCAGATCCTTAGCTATCTAATCTGAACAAACACTAGGAACTATTTGATTGCCTGCCATACTCCTGTACAAAGCAGTTTGCTCCCCTTAGGCCTTCCACCTCCTTTCATTCCTTCTCATAGGGTGAGATTTCTTTAAATGGATATCTGGGTTATCAGTGCTCCAACTACAGTAGTCTCCACTTCTTGAATAGGTTTAGGCAATTACTTTACTACCCCGTGTTTCTGCCATGTTTCCATATTTGCCATTTCAGGGGCAGAGGGCACCTCCAGGAACCTCTAGCTCCACACTTGGTCAGCTTTGGAGAAACAGTCCAAACGGTTTTTTGGTCTTTTCTGGCCAAACCAAGTCTCAAGTTCTGCTGCCAAATGTGCTCCAATTTTATTTACAATACTTCTTTGACAACTTTCTGTCTCCTCTTCATGAATATATTAATCCATTGCTGTACTTCTGAGTCACAAAACGACACTGTGTTATGAACTAAAGCCAGACCAAACCTCTAAATGACACCAAACCCATATGTTTGTGTTTGTTGGTGTGAAGATCAAGTCCCCAGAACACCCAACAGGTAGCTCAGCTAAATAGGCAAAAATAAGGTCTTTGGTAACTTTTATAGGTCAGCTTTTGAATAAGGTGATGTCTGGGAAGATGTGCAGGGATTCTTCATACATGGTAAGCTAGACACTGGTGGACCACGAAGAAGGTCTGAGGTACAGTGGCACAGGAGATAAAGGGAAAAAGACAGAGAACTTAATGAACATTAAGCAACAGAAAAGTTAAATTCCATGTCATGTGAAGAAAAGCCACCTTACCATCTCCCTTTCTCTCTCTGCATGACTCCTCAATAGGCACAATTGAGCAAGGTACGCTCAAAGGAAAAGAAAAGACACCAGCAGCACACAGAACAGCTCTTCTTCCTGCATGGCACAATTTGTGCCTGCTGTATTCTTTGTGCATCATGATTTTTATCTGCAGAACAGGATTGCCTGGACCTCTGTTGCTGGAGATAGGTGTCTCTCCACATCCATTGACCTATCTATAGATACCTCCATATGGCAGCTATGTCCCTCGTGAAGCCAGCCCACGGCCCTGCTGTCCTGGCCAGGGTGCTGCAGCAGAAGTCCTGTCACTACCATTATACAGTCCATTTATCTGCTTTTCCAATTCCAAATGCTGTGGTTTTTCACCTTCTGTGTGGGGCAAGATGGGCTCTCACACAACAGGGAATCCAACTGCTGCCACCAATCCAGCTTCCAATTACCTAATATTAATTGCCCTATATACCTCCCATCAACCTTAGACCCATTCTCCAACCCCAATGCACACAACCACTGAGTATCCATGTTTTTCTTTTAATTTTTAGAGAAACTATGAATTTATGTTTCTACATAAAACCAAGGTACATGTTTAATGGAGTCCTCTGATATTTTACTCAGCCTACTCTTGTGATCAGAGTTGTGCTCAAAAACACAAAAGACCTGTGATTTGGGGGGCTCCTCTCTATGCAAACATCGGGATGAACACACAGCTGATAAGTGTTTTCACAAGTGCAAATACACTCCACAATTTGGTTGAAGGATGCCATGTCCAGTTAACACAGCACAAGTCAACTGAAAAGGAAACTTTCACCTCCCACATACATAACAAAGAGCCGTGATTTCTATTAGTGCATTTCGTACCATACATGCTGATTACCAGGCTGTGCTTCATTGTTAGCAGAGATTACAGCTGGGATAAGCTGCAGCTTTTTCCTAATTGCTATTATGATGACTGAATTTTTGTTTTGTGTCAAGCATTATTCACACATTATACTCCAAAATTTGATCCCTCTATGATGCATTACTGATTCCATGCAGGCAATCATACTGCCGCCAATGTGAAGAATTAATTTGGGCTATTCTACTTGATTTGCATTGCTCCATCATAGCAGAACATAGTTCTGTAGGGAGGCACAAATTGAAAAGGGAGATTTAACAAAATACAGAAAATGCTGCCGCCCTTTAAAAGAGATGAATCCTAAGGAGGGGAAAAAAAAAAGCCCAAAAAACCCAAACCCAGCACAACACGTGTGGTCCAGCAAGAAATAAGGTCAGTCAGCCAAATTCATCTTAGTCAGAGGAAAGTTACAAGAGTAGCCTTATGCCTCTAATAAAGTAAACTAGCTTGCTTCAACTTATATTGCCAAAGAAAACAACTGAACACCTCTGAGAGTGACACTGCTTCAAAGCCTTTGAAAACCTGTTAGCTTCATTTTTTTTTCCCAGCATAAGCAATACTCGAGCACTTAGCATGTCTTTTATCCACAGGCCAGTCAATTGCAAAGCTGATCTAGAAGATGTGTAACAGATGCTCCATACCTACTCATTTTTTTTTCAAGTTCTACTGCGTTAACAAAGGAACTTACAATATCTTAACAGAAAAAAAAGCCCATTATTTAGGGTTTTTTTTCTCCCCACAAATAAGATTATTTCACAGTTTTGAGATGCCAACTTAATTAGCATGGAATAAATTCAGAAGGGACTTTGATCTCACATTGGCCAACTCTTAGTCCAAATCTGATTGAATCTGCATGCAAGTGGGCACTCATAACGATGCATTTCTGCTCAGTCTCATATTTTAAAGGCGTCAAGTCTTTGTGAAAAGCCCACATTTTTTTCATTGTCCCAAATGCTTCATGAAACAAAACCATCCCAGAAACTAGATTCAAATGATACATGTGTGAACATGCCAGAGGAATAATTTCAGAAATCAAATTTATAATGAGGTAAGACCTCAAAATGCTAGGTCCAAAACACTCCCTTTTTTGGGAGACAAGGAAAGGAGAGAGGGAAGAGAAACTTCAGTAGAAAACTTCTGGTCTTTCAATAGTCAAGCCTTCCTAATTATTCTCCAGTGCAGTACTAATTCAGTTGTAAAATACTAGGAGAGAGATATGGTTTGTGGAATAAAAACCATATAATTTCAACTTAATAGCGCTCAGCAGCTTCCAGTACTAGTCACAAAACACAGTTAGCATGATTCCAACACAGGAAAGTAAGTGACTTTGAATTACAAGTTACTTTTTCTCAAAAATATTTTTAAAAGCAATATATATATTCAAATAAAATCAATGCTACTGCCAAAATGTCCAACTTCCAATTTCTCCAAGCTTTTGTGCTCCCTGTGAAAAGTTATTTCCTGTCTACAGTCTTACAAATATTCAGTAATTTCTCTTATTTTCAAATGGCAACATCCTATGACTTTTTTTTTTTTAACACTTAAAGAGGTTGCTGAAATAAATTTTAAAAGATCAGGTAAATCCATTACATGGTCCACTTTATCCATTTATACAGGTGGAATGAAATAAGGAGATAACAGGTAGAAATGCCTGTTAAAATTTAAGATGCAGTTCCCACTTTCCACGCACAAAGTGCCACCAAGTCAGAGGTCCTTGGAAGAGGCAGCACCATGGATGGAAGTCCATGTGGATGGCCGCAGAAGCCTTCTGCTCTGCTTCAGTTTTAATCCTTGCTTTCAGTGTACGAGCTATGAGGGAAGACCTCAGCCACAAAACAGACTCAGCGGAAAAAAAAAAAAAAAAGACCTCATTAAAAAGTTGTGACTGAACGTACCACCTTCATCCCAGAAACTACTGATGACTGAGCAGTTAAGTTGCACACCCTGGCAGGCAACGTGCAAAAGATAGCATCATTCAGGCTGCTAGCTAACACTGATATTCCTCACATCAATTTGTTGCCCTTAAGCATCCTTGATAAGGACTAGTCAGCTTAAAAAAAATAAGCATACGTGAAGTCCTAAAATCAGTCAAGCTCTCCTTCAGCTTCATTCATGAAATTACATCCCAAATGAACCTCCACTTCTGCTATTAGAAGAAGGGAGTAAATTCTTAGAATAAACCAACACTTTTTTTTTTTTTTTTTGCCACAGAGGCTTATTAGCTTATTGTCATTATGTTTATAGCTATGAAGAAAAGCTGTGAGAAATAGATATTAATGGCGCACATTAAAGAGACCTAAATGGCATGCAAATGAAAGGGAAAGAAAAATCTCAAAATTAGATTTACAATAAAAGCTGTTAAAACAAATAGGCTAAAATGGATATATTAGAGTAACTTGCAGAAAGAAAAATCTATGTAGATACTAAAAAAAAAAAAATCAAGCTGTTTCTGCTATGTCCTTCAGCAAACCGAGGCCGGAGTAAACCTGTCTTGGCTGTCCGATCATGTCAGAGATGAGATTAAAAAAAAAAATAAAGAGCAAGCATGCTTTTACCTACACAAAAGAAAAACATCAGAAGCTCTGAAATGCACAGTGCACATCTGTTTCAAAACTATTTATTTCTACATTAGCAGCACACAGAAGAGACCAAGCACAGGCTTACACAATCTCAGCCCACCTACCATCCTCCTTGTCCAGCACCATCATCTTCGCAATCAAGAAAAGTCCGGGCACAGATGCTTCTTCTCCAGCAGCCTCTGCTCAGGGGAGAGGAGAGCAAGTCTCTGGGAACACAAATGAGCTACGGTACAGCTGATCGTCCTTTAGCAGCAAGTGAGCTCTAATTACCCAGTTGTCCAGCTTTTAACCTAGATTGCACTCAGTTAGAATTACACTCAGAAATAAAGCACTTTGCAGACACAAAAGCAGTCTCACCTATTTTTGTGCCTCAGAATTGCAAGGAACTAAAACTGCAATTTAGAAAGAAGCGGGATCAGAGCTGTTTCTTTGGTTCTCACCTTCTAAATGGATCAATTTACACAGTATAATCTATTTTAATGTAATTGCCTTTGATAGCTCATAACCCTGGCTGTTGCAACTACACAGCTTTCAGCCTTATAAAGTGTTTTGCCTTTGGATTTAAGATGAATCTAAATCCGAAATTACATTCGGAGAGGCTAGAATGCCTAAGCCGGACCAGCGCTGCCTCTGCCTCTCAACTGGCGAGCCTTGCATGCACACTTGCGATTAATAAATGCACGCGTTTCCCAGGGCCCCCTCCGAAGCTCCTGCCGGGATTTCCCGGCGGAGCGCGGCTTCCCGGCTCAGCAGCACCACCTGCAGCCCGCCCGGCCCCCGCCCAGGTGCCGCCGGCCGGGGCCACCTGCGCCGCCGCTTTGCGCTCCGCGGGGCCAGGCGCGGGGGATGCTCCGGCCGCGCTCCCTGAGAGCGGGGATTGTGTCTGGCGCCACGCAGCACCTCGGGCAGGTCAGAGGCTCTCAACGCTCCGCAGCTGATGCCGGCTGAGTTACGCCAGCCCCGCTCTCCCAGCTGCATTTCACATGTCTCTGGTGACCTAAAACTTGATACTAATTTTCTGCACAAACATTTTGGGTTTGTTTTCACACGTCGGTATTAGTTTCAGGGTGTACTCCGGAGAATGCCGCTCCGTTTTCACTAGGTCGATATTAAAATGAATGTACCTAATCAAACACGATACAAACCCTTAACAGGTTTACTCCGCTTTTCAGAAATGCTATCAATGCTCAGATATAAAGTGACAAGTTGGGGGCCCACATCTTTTATCCTACATCCTGTAACTTTCATTCATTTTTCAGCCAAGTCATCTGTTGTCTCCAATGGCTCTCGCAAGGATTGCGGGCTCAGACACTTCGTTACCAAGATCAACAGCACCGTTTCACTCATCTCAGTCTTTTAATCTGAGAAAACATTTCATTTCTGCTTTAATGATACTTCTTCCTCCCCTTTACAACTGATACAACGGTACTCTATAAAGATCATGATAGTGGGATCAAGTTATATATCCTTAATACCGATTTTTAATTAGATTCCTTATCCCCAGCTGAAGTGGCTTTTCCTTCCCCCTTCATTCACAATACTTAATCCTAACAGTCCTTGAGAATATTTGATGTTAAATGTATTGGTTTACTTTGAGCTGTTTTCATCTAGTGCTTCCAACAACTCCTGTTTCCTAGTGATACTAGTTTGCAAGTGCTGAATATGTATTTTAGCGTAAGAGTGCAACCACCATAATCACTTTCTTTTAGGAAGTGTCACAAGCTAGAAAGGAGGAGGACTTTATCCCAAAGATTGAAGTCTAATAGTTAAAAGGATCCAAGCAAAAACTAACAAAACCACAGCCTTTTTTAGATGTGAGGCACTTCACCATTTCCAATATCCTACTGGCCTCCATCAGGAAATGGTGAACTCCAAAAATGTTCCATCTTTTTGTCTGTGTACTTTTCAACCCTGCCATCTTCAAAAAGGACAGACTTACCCCAAAATATATGGTACACTTCAACTTCCACTATTTGGTAACTTCAAGAAAGGCAAGGTTTTGATAAAAATGAAGTTAACCATTGTCTGTCACAGCTGACTTCTGCAGCAGAGCAAACTAGCAGACATAATGCACTCATGAAAAAATATGCAGTGCTGGATCAATGTACATTTTATTCCTTTACTGCTCCATCATGTCATAGAGGATGGATTACTCCCTGTGAAAACAGATTTTTTTAAACACTCTATCTGCTTACTCATTTCACACACCAACAATTAAAAAAAAAGTTTTCTAAACCCCAACACATTTGTACAGCAATTTAAGTCAACTACAATTAACACAATCTGTTGGAATTAATCATGCTACCTGATGTCAGTTTACTTTTTTAAGCAGAAATCTGGTCTTTGCGATCAAAACATTTATGTATTTCAGAAATATCTTAACTCTCATTATCTTGAAATATATAAATGCTCTGCACGGTGCGTAGGTTGGCTTGCCCACAGCAAATTCTGCTGTGATTTACACAGTGGAACTGACTAAAATGAGAACCTTGAAGTTCTTCTCTCTCAACCTTTCGCTTTCCCACCCCTCTCGTCCCTCTTCTCTCAGTTACTAACATTTGTTTGGGGAAGATACCTGCTAGAGTTCCACTGTGAACCAGTATTTTCTAATATCAAGTCATGTTGCATCAGTCAAGCTATATTATGTCACTTCAAACATACAAAATGCTGTTAACTCCCTGACATAATTTGACGTGATGCCACAACACATCAAGTCAGAAACATTATTATTGTTGTTATTTTTTCAGTCTCCCCCTTCATCCTCAATGATCTCCTTGAAGACCCACAGAAAAGTATTATTGAGTCTCTACTACTTCTCTGCACCACAGAGCGTGCTTGCCAAGGAAGCTTTTTGCTCACAAACCCCCAGTGGAAACACAAATCTGCAGTTATTGCACCACTGGGGCAATCCTGGTGTCACACTGGGCCTGGCAATGGCCCTAAGGCCCCAAGCTGAAAGAGTGGGCAGCTGCCCCTGAGGCCAGTGGCCATGGCCCAGCTTCCCAAGTGGCCTTCAGGGATGCAAAAGCAAGGGGCTCATATCTACAAGGCCGCAAGTGTCCTCCTTGCGATGCACCGGGACTTCTGGGAGGGGTAATCCTGAAATCCTGCCTTCTCTATGCAGTAATAACTATGAATACCCCCACCGCTGCCAGAGACCTCTAAAGAAGAAAAACCCTCAAAGAACAACTCTACATGGCAAAGCCTCTTAAATCAAGGGGATAATTGGATAGTAGCCACAACACTGGGATTTTTAGATGGTAAAAATCAGACTAGCTTCTGGGAAAAAGAAAAAAGGAAAGAAAAAGAGCCATTTATGGGAGTGAAACAGACCCATTTTTATTAACAAGCTCATTCAAGCTCGATTTCAAAAGGAATTGGTTTAGTTAGCAAAAGGTTCCATTTTAGTCCATTTGTAACCTATGCAGGTCCAGCATCCCCTTTTAACATTCACAGATGAGCGGGCAAGTGGAGCCCATTTGACTCAGGCAGAAAGAAACTTACAAAGGTAAAATGACCTCTTCATAAAATGAGTTTCTTCTCTGAGTCTCACCTTCTGTCCCCTATTTCTGCAGGACACCTTTAAAAGTGACCATAATTTCTCCTCAACCGTAACTACTCCATCAACAGCACAGGAGATTCCTAGGCATTACCGCACCTTGTTGCTCTGATCTTCACATCCCTCTCATCAGTTTTTTTCCTACTTTGCTCCTTTTTTAAGTGCACCCGGCACTAATTTCCTCTTTACCTCTCCCACCCACCACCATTATTCCCTTTTATACACAGCCACTCATGAAATCTCCTGGAAGGAGGCTCTTGAGAACTGTCTGGATAATCAAGGGTTCTAGTTTCATTTCCTTACAGCACCGTCAGGCCATTCCCGAGCTCTTCGTGTTTAATGAGTACGTCTGTGACACTTGAAAGAGCCCAGATAGCCCTATTAGGAACCCTCTTCAGATCTCGGTCTCTCCTCGCAGCTCACCTGTGCCTCTCGCCCCTGCAGTGGAGGCAGCATCCTACTGGCAGCCTGTCACAGACACGGGCTGGCAGGCACCCCCTGACAGAGAGACTCCGGGATGAAGACATCACCCGGTTATTATTATTAAGGGGTATTAATAGAGATGTTAAGAGCCCTTCCTCCCTTTTCCTCCAGCAGCTGAACAAAATTCAGGGGACTCTTGCAACGCAGGTTTACCCCTGAAAGTGAGGTCAGAGAGAAACACAAACCTTGTTCCACACATCAATAAGAAATTACCCGTGTTTAATTCCTCAGTCATTACTTAATCTTTGTACCTAAGTGCACAGGGGGCGAGGGATGAGAAAAGTCTTTCTACTGTTATCTCTCACTGACCAGTTAGCTAAGTTCATTCCCTCCTCTCCAACACATGTGATTTCCACTGGAGCACTACAGACCCCATTAATAACGCTCCATCACTTTGCTTCAGAGGGCTTCAAGAAACTGGAGGAAAAAAAGATGCTGGGAGAGGGATTCTCCGAGGGCCCAGAGGCATGTGACGAGCGTGCAGCCAGCTCCCTCCCCACGCACCTCTCGGAGCAGAGAGCATTTAACCTTGCGGCTGTCAGCGCCCCGGCCCCCTCCCACACGGCCGCTCGCACAACCCAGCCCGGGGTTGGTCTTCGTGCCCCGTCTCGCTCGGCGGTGTCGCGGCACGCAGCCTCTCCCCGTTCTGAGGCAGAAACTCCAGCTCAAAAGACGAGGGGAAGGGGAAGGAAAAGAGGTAGAGTGGAGGCGAAAAAAAAAAAAAATAGAAACAGCGAAGGAGAGAGGAGAGCATCTTCCACTTGTCTCTTGAGCCTGGCATCCACTTTTCCGAGTTGGAGCCCCCGCCAGCCCGGCACAGGGACGCTCTGTGGCCATCTCACAAGCAGGCAGGGCCGCCCTGCCCGCAGCGGGAGCGCGGGGCGGCTTTCGGGCACCCGCGGCCTCGGGAGCCGGCGCAGCTGGCCCGGCGGGGACCCGCACCGAGGCCACAGGCGCTGATGGCGGCCCGCTGCCGGGGCTGCAGTGTCAGACCGTCCCCGGCCGGCCGCAGCACGCAGCGGGGCTGCGGCCACCCGCAGCCGTGCCCCCACGGGGGACATCCGCGCCCTACCGCCCGGCCCGGCCCGGCCACCGCGGAGAGCGACCCGCGGCTGCGGCGGAGCCGCCGTCCCGGCCGCCCCCGGGCCCCCTTTGTGAGCGGAGCGGTGCGGGACCGGCCGGGCGGCAGCGCCGTGCCGCGGCGCGGGGCAGCACCCCGGCCCCGCTGCCTCCCCCCGTCCCTGCCTCCCCGCCCGCCGCCGGGGCGCCCGGGCGGGAGCGGCGGGCCCTGCGCCCCGATCCCACCTACCGTCCTCCTTGTCCAGCACCATTGTCCCGGGCGCCGAGGGCGGCCGTCGCCGCTGCCGCTCCGGCTCCTTGGGGCGCTCCCCCTCCAGCCGCCGCTCTGGGCTCCGGGGCGGGCGAGGCGCCGGGCCGGACACCGGGGCGCTGCCGAGGCGGGGGCAGCGGCGCGGCCGCCCCGGCGCTGCCCCAGGACGCGAGTTTGGAGCGGGGCTGCGGCGGGCTACGGCCGCGCTGGGCGCCGGAGAGCTGGAGCCGGGCTCCTGCACCAGCCGCCTCGCCCCCGGCCCCGCCGCTGCAGCTCGAGTGCCAGTTTAGGGATTAAAGAAGGGAAGGGGGGGGAGAAGGGAAAAAGGTAAGGGAGGACCAATATCGGGGCTGCTCCCCCTGCTCCGTCCTTGCCCAACCTGCGCTGTCAAAAAATTGTCTTAATGTAATCGCGTGTGATCGCTCACAACCTCTCTCCCCTTTGCTGTTGCCACTGCAAGAGCTTTCCAGGCTTCTAAAGTGCTTTTCTCTTGATTTTACTCTAAATCTAAAATTATATTCAAAGGAAGCGGGGGGGGGGGGGGGGGGAGGGAGGAAAGATGTGAACCTATCACTGAAAGCAAAAGCACTTGCTGCCTGCTTCGCTTGCTCTCTCTCTCAATTTATGTGCTTTGCACTCTCTCCTGCTGCTGAATAAATGCACACATTTCCCAGGGACCCTCAGATTCCCCTGTTAATTAAATCAATTCATTATGCTCAGATCTGATTAGCAGCCCCTTCCCCCCCTCTTTGAATCAATTATTCAATACACAAACATAATTGCCTGTGCCAGAGGTGTCTAAGTATTAGCTTATTTAACTCCAAGGACACTAATTACCCCTAGGGCAAGGGAACTTTTCTCATTAATTCTGACAAAACACAAAAGCACAGTTAAAGTGTGTGTGTATATACGTGTGTGAGAGAGAAGATGGGGGAGCGCTAGCCGAGGAACGGAGGCATTACTCTAACACACGTGTTACTGTATAAATAAGCTCAATTTTTTTTTTCTACCTTCACGTTAGATTTTCCCCCACATCTTGCCTTTGCTAAACTTGCCCCATATGCATCTATTTTTATAAAGTAAGGAAGAGATTGGCATTGCCAATCTGTGACAGTTCTGGAGTGAAAGTGCTCGCATCCAAAATAAAAAAGAAAAGTATATGGGACTGAGAGGGAGCAAAGCAGCATTTGGGAATAGTTTACTAAAGCAGAAAACTCTGTGGCAGACAATCTTCTGTACTTTAAAAACCCATGAAAGGCACAGCCCTCTGAAGCAGCATGTAAAATAATACATAATCTAATATGTACTGGGAACAGTTCTGAATTGTTTACCATTTGAATTAATGTCAGTGCCCACTATTAATGTACTTGCTTCCTACGTTTACCATAATGGGCTTGATTTCCATTAGCTGAAGCTGGAATGCTAAAAAGAGCCCGGGCAAGGCTGATGCAAACCGAGATCGACCATCATTGTGGTGTCTGAGATGCATGACTTCTGGCTGGCGTGTTACCCAAGTTTTACCTCTCAGTGAACTTCCTTTAAATTAAAAAAAAAAAAAAAAAGGGTAAGAAAAAAAAAAGTAGTAACTGATTCCCCCAAATTAGGTTTTTACTTTCTAAAGACCCATATTGTTCATGTCCTCAATGTGCACAGAAGTATTGAAGATTTTCTTTTTGTTTCCTTAGGCAATGCATGAGATGATCCATTAATCCATTTGGCTTTATATATCAGGAAACCAGTATTAGCTCGGCTCATCTATTAGCTTTTATTTAGGTCCCACCATGTTGCCTTTTTTTGGACTTTTCTTCAGGTTGGTTCCCCTTGAGGGGAGACAGACAATTTTTGATAGATTTCAGGGGGGATAGAGCTGCACACCATCTCATGGGAACTGTCACGTCCTCAGTTTCCCTTCTTCACATTCACCCCTGTCAAGATACCCATTATTAAACCTGCCTATCTGGCACCTCTACCCATTTTCTTTAAGGCACACCTTGTACGTATCACCTGTAGCCAAGGGGGTCAAAAACCCCACAAGCACCTCCTCTTCACCCCTACAAACATACCCACAGCTAAGACTGCTTGGAAACAAGCAATAAATATGCTTGGGAACATAAAGTTCTGTTTTATTAGTGCGGTATGTTTTTCTGTGAGTACACACATATAAGGATAAAAATGCTTTCAAGCTTTGTAACACAACAAACCCTGTTAATTCTCTGGTTTTTAATTTCCACTCTGTGGCACGTACTGCACCCACAGGAACTTGGTCTTTCTAACTCCATGAATCTGGCTTGGTTTTTTTTTCACCCTCCTTTGAAAGAACACAGCAGCACTTGAAAAATGCTGACCCTGGAGAGCATCATGCATCAACTCATTCCTGAGCGTGCTTTTGGTCCTTGAGCCCATTCCTTTTCTCACTGTGGCCAAGGAGACTTTTGGGTGCAAAGCCAGAATTTCAAGATCTTGGTATGCAACTCTTGAGCCTTAATTCTGAGTGTTTCACAGGGATAGTGTGGTTTAATCTAAGCACAGACTTACTGAGTGGCACAAGTTTTTCTGCGTGCACTGGAGCTCAAGGTCACTGTTGGGATGCCAAGGGTAGAACAAGAAGAAACTGAGAAAACAGAGGCTGACTTTGATATCGTTCTTCAGAAATTATGTTTGCCCTTGAGCCGACAAAAGTGGGGTCATTGGGCCTGAAAAGGATTTGGAGGGAAAAATCAAGGCATGTGTAGGCGCATGAGAGAGCATCATGCAAAGGGAGAAAAATAATGCCAAAACCACCAAAACATTTAATTCCCAAAAACAAATCCTGCAATTTGAACAGTCTGCTGCAATCCTGCAGTTACAGTCATTGCCATTTTTCGGTTTACAGCTTTAATAAGGTGAAGAGACAAACCCCAATGTAAAGGTCCCCACTCTACGTAAATGACTTTTGCTAGTGTGGTGAAGCATTGTTCTGCATTTGTTTCCATTATATCTGCTCAGAGAGTTATTTCAGAGGAGTGGGAAAGTTTCATTAATTTTTGAGCCTACTTCACCCAGTAGATTAAAAGTCTTATACAAATAATTTTACCACACTTATTTTTTTAGTACCTTGACACTAGAGAAGAACAGCTAGTTTACTCCTTTAAAAAGCACTTGTGTAGGCAACCGGCCCCATAACGAGTTACTGGGAAAATTTGACACAGATCAGTGTCTGGGAATAAGCCTCAGCTCCGCAACCCTCCATTCTGTGGAATTTAGCACTAAAACAGCTCACTGCTGGTGGAAGACCAGACAACACTGCTGCTGAGTTGCCAGTTCATCACTGATGTACACTGGTTTTCATTCAGTTATGGCGCCTCACTCCCTGGCTAGGCAGTTCTGAGAAGCCATCACACTCAATACTGCAGAAACTACAGAAAAAAGGGAACAGCTGTGCTCTGACCAGGAAAGTTTCTGGTCTAATACTAATTCCTGCTGTTCCTAGTGCGTGAGGGAAGAGGCACGCAGGAATAAACACGCCTTTGTGCAGCCAGAGCTTGGGCTCAGACTTGGGTTTAACTTGAGGCTCTTGCTCACTAGCTGGTTGTACTTTTTCCCTTTTTGCTTGAGCACAAGCAAGAGAAAATGAAGTTTCTTAAGAACAACACCCCATTCTTATTAAATTGCAAAGTCCACAGTATACTTAAGTCAAGCCTTTAGCAGACCCATGAGGTTTCGTATTATCCTATGCTTGAATGAGGCAGATGACTAGAGCAAAAACCAGCTGATGACATAAAAGCATTCTTCTACTTTCAGTCTCTCTTAATGAAGGACTTGGTTAATGTTTCAATGTTGGGAATTATAACGTTTCATCAGGGAGGTGAATATGTTTTTTATTTTCTCTTTCAGCTGACAGGATTAGAAAAAAAATCAAAATAAAAAGGAAGGTGATTAAGTCACATGTGACAGTCAGAATCCCACAGTGAAGCAGCACCAGGCCATACCAGACTACCCTGCACATGGAGAATTTAGAAGTTGTTTTCAAAGTCAAATTTCTCAGCAGATGAGACTTTTATCTGCTAGTTTGACACATGGGTTTTATTTCTTGAATTCACACAAATAACTGAGACAATTTACACAAGTCTGTACTAAATTAGCTACAAAGCATCTCTATTTTTACCCTTTTCAGAATCACTTGCACCTACCTTGCTGGTGTCAGAAGAGAGTGCCCACGGCCCTGACCTCATACCACAATTCAACAGCCCTGTAAAGGAGGAAAATCACAAGTACTCTGAAAAGTTATGTTCACACAGAACATAGGTGGCAGTTCAAAAGACCACTTAAATACATACCTGAGATCTACAGACCTCAATTATTTCTAAACTCTGGCTTGCTCTACTTCTCTGCCTATGCATTGTGAAAATAAGTCACTCAATTCTGTTACTATGTTTTACATGAAATGATTGTTAAATATTTTCATAAATATAAGCTCTCCCTTAATAAAGAAAACTGTGCATTAAAAATATAGCATTTCCTTTGATAGAAGAAAATGGGAAAGCTTCAAAAATAAAATCTCCAGATAATAAGTTATTCGCCACTGTGATATAAGACTGGAACTTTAAGCCATTAGGCTTTACAATCTGTAATGACCTTTTAGAGAAATTTACAGTGGATAAATTAGTTATTCAGAAGTTGTGCTGCTGCTCTCCATAGGAAAAAGTTAAAAGTAGCAACACCTGAATTTTTGGACTGTTTCTTGTTTCATAAGATGTTTAATGGGCAGATTCTGCACCTCTCATGTCCAGAACAGCTCAGCTGCAATGTAATACATGAAGTTTCTTTCTGCTTGATAAACTGATATCAGGAAGGTTTTGTGAGTGGGTACAAACTGCTGAGGGGTGAGGTTGGGTGTGACACACTGCAGATCTGGCAACGTCTGGCTGCCCTGCACCAACACAGGCAGGGAGAGGTCTAAGGACCCAAGTGAACAGCTCAAGAGGAGGCCCAGACATGGAGCTGGGACAGGGTAGATTTCCCTGGGAAAAGCATAAATACAGGAGATGCTTTCCCAATAGAAGCCTCCTTTCTCCTTCCACCTCTCAAAACTCTCCCAGGCGCAAGTGAGATGTGTTCTTCCATCTGTATGGTCCATCAGGTCTCAACAGTGAGGTAAGGTTTCAATCCATATCAAACTGAAGTTCAGCAAAAGTTCAGGAATGCACCTTTAGCCCAGTCTTCCTGAGCAAACCAACACATGGACTCTGACTCTGCCACCTCTTCACACAGCAGTGCCTGTGCAGCTTCTTTAAGTGGAAATGAATCCTTAACACATATCCCATCAAAAAGAGACCTCTGAACTTATGAATAAACTCTAGTGACAGTATTTTCCTAATGTTCCTCACTTTCATTTGGATCAATAATTGACTTTTCTGTATATTCTTCTCTACTTGAAAGTCCATTGCTACTGCAGTGTTCTGCAGATAGTCCTGCCTTTTACTCCTCACCTTGGCAGAGTAGATAGGAGTAGATAGACATGAAAAACAAATCTGGCATCCCTACATCTGCCTCAGTTGTTTCATGGAGGAATCCAGTGAGACAGTGTCTGGTTCTGGAGTGACACATGGAGCTCTCAGGCTTGTTGCCACATACTCTGTTATGATCAAAGTTTATTGCTCCCAGCCTGATGTCAAGCAGAGACTAATCAAATGTAGGATGGGTGAACAGAGACAGAGCCTTTTCATCATCTCTCACTATCAGCTCTTCTTTAAACTGCAGCAGCACACAGGGGTCCCAGCCATGGAGCTAGACCACAACATATTGTCCAAAAATCCCAATGTACTTCAATAATATAGCTTCTTTCTTCACTGCCTTGCACTAAAGAGATCAGGCAAGACCGACACGGAATAGTTGGAGATGGAAACACACGAACTGAAAAGATAAAATGCAATGTCAGGCTCATGTTGCTTTGTGATAGCAATAACCTAAGACACTGCCAGTGTCCCCTATGTTTTGTGGCTCACTCTGCCTCTACTTGGCATGGATGACATTTGCCAGGTCTTCATAACATCATTCTAACAACATGTCATCTAAAAATGTTGACCCCATAGGAAAATGGCTGCTGGCACAGGAGCTGTAGGTGCACACAAAGGATATGGTGCAGCAGCTGAACACACAACAGAGGAATTCCAGCTATTCCCATGTTAGGGAAGGTCTGTTGCACTGGGCTGTGTTTTGCACTTGAATTCATCAGCATCCAATTCAGTCTGAATCTAATGGTGATGATCTTCTTGATTCATTAACATGTGAGATGAGAAAACACATACACAAACCAGAGAGATGAATATTTTGGTGTTTGTTTGTTTTAAAATAAATCCATGCTGTGAAATTACAAGATTTCTCTCTGAATCCAAAGACAGAAACAAGTTCAATGAAGATGAAAGTTAGGGAGGATGTTCTGATAAAAGCAGGCAGGTGGAGGCTCTAATGAAGGCATACACTATAGTGCACATCTTGCCAATATTTCTTAATGAATAATATGTGCACTCAGATGAGAATAGTATTGATTGAGGTCTGCAGGGAAAGTTCTCTAGGAAAAATTTTTATTCTAGGAGCAGAGTCCTTTTTGGAAGATTTTGATCTTTTCCTGCTGCAACCTTTCTCATCCCCTCTCTTTGTGCTACCCAAAGCAACTGACAGTCAAGAAATGAAAAGCCTCCCCTGCATCTAATGTATCTATCAGATCCAAAAAGAAATTTATACACCAGTACTAAGAATGGCTGCACCATTCTCCTTAGCTGGTAGAGGACACAGCAGTGTATAATTAGGACTGGATTACTTTGCTCAGAACTGGAACAGAGAGCAGATGTCTTGCATTAATATTGGCATTTGATTTCACACACTTTCTTTGCCATGTTTGCAAAACCAATTTGCCTTCCTATCTTGGATCTTGCCTTTCGTTTGCTCTCAGGCTGCTGTAATGCAAGCAAAAAGCCACTAGTGGCAGTATCGGGCCCTTACAAAGTGGGTAGAGTTTAGGATTTAATTACTATCGTAAAATATCAACTTATTTTCTGATTATGTTGGTGAGATTGGCATGGTCGGTATGTTCCACTGATGCCAACTCATACAAAAGAGGTCATGATATTAGAATGCATTTGTGAACATAAGCCAACAGTAAAGATACACCTCTTCCAAATTAATGTCATCAGACTCTATCTGTAATACAGATGAGAGATGCATCCCCCTTCTCAAACATAGCTAACCTTTTTTTCACCTGTTTTTCCACACAGGGGACTTCAGTCTTGATTTTGCTCCAGTTCAATGTTTCATCTACAGAATCCTTCCAGAGGGCCTACAACAAAATTTCATGCTGTTAAAAGTATTGGCCCAATTGTGAACTGCAGCCAGCTTGCATTTGATAGCAGCTTTATGGCTGCAGCTGTGTTCTGGAGGTTTCTTAGGAGGCAAAGATGATCTGCCTTAATTTAGGAGCATCCAGAGGCTGATCACAATGTTCCACACTACAGCAGCACAGAATAACTGTAATATGGGCAGCATGCAAGCAGCAGGGTGATGCTGACAAACTCTAGAGTTAATACAGGGGTGCAACCCAAATTGCCTCACCACTGAAACTCTTCTGCAGTGGTAACTTTTGCTTCAAGACACTGTTTGCTTTACTTGGTGATGGGAAATGCTCTCCAGACCTTGCCCTGTGGCACCAGGAACATACCTGTATCACCGGTTTGCAGGTGACAGTACCTGTTTGTATCATGCAGAGCTTTTCCTACAGAGGTGCCTTGGGAAGATGACTCAACTGTACCCAGATCTATATCCAAACCCATAGTTACTGCCTTTGTTCCCTTGTCATGCTAGACTGTGGAGTTGTGTTGCACTGTATATCCCCTCATAATGGTTTGTCCCTCCATATCCCCTCTTTGTATCCATTTGGTTCATCCCAGCTTTCCCATCAGTACCTGTATGTCCATCAAACCCCAAAATCCCTAATCTATCCCCCTGTTTCCCTTCCCCTTTGTCCAGAGCCTCCTGTCAGGGTCACCAGGTAACTGGGCCCTGGCTCGGGGCTCCTCCCCTACCCCCTTCCCCAGTGGTCACTCTGAGCCCTTGCCCCAGAGAGCCACCCCCATGTCCTTCCCCCCTTGGCTACTCGGGTTTTCCCACCCCCCCTATATCTGGCTGCTCCGGCAGAGAGAATCCCTCTCTGTCTCTGGATGTCCTTCAAGGACAGATGTGGCCTGAAATCTCTACAGGCTTTCATTAAGCTTCACAATTATTCCTGAGACGAAGAGTGCCTTCTTTCCTTGCTTGTGGGACCAGCTCGTCTTTGGACTCACAAGAGAGCTTCTCAGAGCTCCCCGGGATCCAAGGAGAAATTCCTTCTCTCTGCCCAACTCGCCCAGCTGGCCGGGGATTTTGAGGGCGAGACGCAGCACTAGACACTTACAGAAGGGGATGACTTCTGTGACAGGGTCAGAGGGACCAGGACATTTTGTGCTTGTAGGCCACCAAGACCTTTCCCCATGAAAAACTATCCCTTGTCTGTCTACTCTCTGTACAGAATGGCAGAAATCCCCTAGTCCTAAAGAATGTGTTGGATATCTGAACAAAATGACAAATTAGGAAAAGACAGCTGAAATGTTGTCTGGATAATTTCACATTATTCTGGCCCATCATCAAATGACAGAAGTGCAAGGTCTAAAACGAGAGAATAACTAGACGAAATTGTAGTGGTTGCCACAGCTCTCTTTAAGCAGGTGAGAAACTCAGTCTGAAAGCTGTAAAGATAACTACAGAAATGATACCATTCTCTCAGTGAGAGCTAGAAAAGCTTCTGTGCTCACAGGGAGGTCAAGAAGTGAGAGCCCAGTGGATCATTTTGTTGCGTTTTTAATGCTTCATGGCACAGGGTCAGTCAGAAATCCCTATCCTGAGGTCATAGTTGGGGCAGTGTGAAAAGCAATCTTTTCTGCTGCTGGCAAGGCCCTGCTCAGGCTCTGCTCTTTCTCTCTCTCACAGATTATTACTGTCCACTTGTCCGGCTCATCATGCCATGCTTAAATTCACCCTGGGCACTGGCATTCAGCTTCCCTGGGATCACAGAGGCCCCAAGGACCTTCCCTGTGGCATTCTGTCCAGACTGTTGCAATGTGGTGCGACAAACAGCCATCCAAAGCTAACCCCGAGCAGCATTCAGGGCAGTCAAATTTCTTCCCATGCCTATTGATAAGCAAGGGCTAATATTTTTTTTAGGTCCACATTTAAATAGCACAAGTGAGACAGAATGAGGAGCATGAATGGCAACAAACTTGTCTGATAACTAGCCCCTTGTCAATGCAGTAGTTTGGTTACACTTGACATGTGGGGAAACAGGGATAATCATCCCTCTTTGAACCTGCCTAGGAGATGCTTTGAACTAGAAGTTTGACTTAGAAGAAGCCGAGAAGCACAGTTTGGACGGCCTCCTAATGACTACATCTGTTTTAAATAGACATATTTTGACTATAGCTTCCATACGAGTCACTGGAGTCAAGTGATCACTTAAAAAGGCTGAGATACAACTCTGCAGTATTTTACAGTGGATTTAATAGCTAGGCCTTGGAGGAAAAAATACCATCCTGCAAGCACACAGCTGAAGCACGGACATTTAATGAATGCTGCTCACTGCCTAAATGTGAATTCACACTGCACCACTCTTGCAAATGATCTATAATGCCTTGAATTGCTAGTATGTCAAATTTGCATAAATATACCTCAGATATTTATAAATCAATATATATAAGCACATGTTTAAAAGTTACTATCAAAAGTGCATACACAGAAAGTTCTTACATGCTCTAATTAACCCAAATAATCACATTTTGCTTTATTAAATTAAACATTATATGGATAAAATGTAGTTTGCTATCTAAGCACTAAAATAGTGTTAGAGAGAAACATGACTGCCAAAAAAGAAACAAGAGAACATGCCCATGGAAGAACACTTAACTGAAATGTAGCTGCAGGATCTAATGCCATAGAATGACTAACAATAATGTATATATTACTTTTAAACAAGTGAGCAGTTTTGGATAACTTTCCACTTCTCTCTATGGTACCCTAGTTTCAGCCTAGTGAGCTACAACTGTTCAGGATAAGCAGAAAGCACTAAAAGAGCTTACTAAACCTTTTGCCCACTTAAAAAGGTTTCCTCAGAAGCAATGAGAATTCCTTATTTCCTCCAGCTGCTTATTTACTAGCGCTTCCCTGCCTTCATTTAATTAGAGCTAAAAAATACTAGCAACAACCATCCCTGATAGTTTTTAAACTCTTTCCAACTAAGAAACCCTTTACTTATCAAGAGGTACAAAGAAGCAGTGAGGACAGCTGTGGAGTTTGGAACAAATTTCTTGGTGGGTCTCACTTTAAAGCTTTTTTTATACCTAAGAAATCTAGCCCTGACTGAAAGGAAGTCATTAAAGTTTTTAAAGACTACAGAGTTTTACACAGAGTAGTGTGATACTCAGGACCAATTAAATGTCATCTTAAGTACTTAGCTGAAGCTTTTTTTTTTTTCTTGCACACTAGGAATCAGTTAAGTGGAAGGTGCCAAATTAAACTTACATTTGAATTGACTTAATTTCAAGTGATTATGCATCGTAATTTAAGAATGATTTCAGAAAGCTTTCAGTAGAGCAGTTTCTGTTAAGTTGGCTTCAGGAACACTGTGTTAAGTCTGAAAAAGAAAACACGCCAGGGCAATATGACATGCTTAAGAGCAAATAAGTGCAACTAACAACAACAAAAGTGTTGCAGTTAAGCCCACAATAATGCAGGTGGCATCACATGAGGAGGTCTCAGTCAAGAGAGACTCAGTCTGCACAAGGACACTGAGTGAGTTTGTTCCATTTCAGGCAAGAGCAGTAAACCCCAGGTTTTCTTTCTCCAACATGTGACAAGTTAATTTGCCACATGTAATAACATGATATAATTACTCACATGCCCTTTTTTTGATGAGTACTTTTCTCAAGCAAATATGACTTTGACACATATTAGGGACAAGGGGATATAATAAAACTTTTGGAAATGAGGCAGGAGGTACTGCAGTTAAAGAACTAGACTGGAACTAGGGAGACTTGGAATTTAATCCAGGTCTGGCATGTTTTCCATACACTTCTA